>JAZHYW010001131.1:0-267500 GCA_037355805.1 Ixodes ricinus | reverse complement strand
TGGCCGCTTGTTTTAAGAGCCAGTTGAGGAGGGGATAGCTCTTTCTTTGCTTTATTTGTTCAGCGTCTCCTATAGCGCGGTGGAGAAAACTAATGGATGTTTCCGCAAGCTATCAACGTCAGGGATTACTTCTTAACGGTCTTTACTGAAAGTACAAAAACTGTTGCACGACCAATTTTACATCAATGAGGCACTCACACATGTTTTCTTTGTTGCTGAACTGCCGCGGAAAGTTGTCCCTCAAAAAATTGAAGTATTCAAAGGACTTATTCATCTGACGTTACATAGAACTACATGTGTGTTCGGGAGGGATACCTGAAAAGAAAGATGCCAGTGGCCTCTGAAGGACAGCCGAACGTTGGCGGCCGCTCTAAGTCTCACACGAGCGTCGTTCTCAACTTATTCCCCAAGTTTCGACAACCTCCGTAATTTGTTTAAATGAACCATGAAACGATTTTTCTACTTTCACAATATACTACTTAGGGCCGGTTGCACCAACGCCGCTTAGCGCAAAGCGGAGCTTAGCCGGGAACCTAAGCTAAGTTTCGGTTTCGTTCGGTTGCACCAAAATCGCTTATCGCTAAACCTAGCACTAAACTATACGCTTATCTTGAGCGCTCAACATTGGGCGCTTTGCTTTTGGTGTTTTCCAACGTTACTAGAACTCTCAGTTGGGAAACTCCCCGTTGAAACCTGGGCCGCTGGCGTCCACCGAGACCGAGCTAAATGCGACAACAGCGCCACTCTGTATCATTTGTCTTAACTGTGGTCGCCTTGAGCTTTTAGAAAGCATGTTTTTGCGTAAAGCTAACGGAAAAAACTCTTTTTGTAGTAACTTTTATTGGAGTTTAGTACAAAATGGGGGCGCGTGTTGTTTTCTAAAATCTTTAGTTCGCAAGGTTTTGCAGTATAATTAATATTGTTTTTATACAACCCTGCCTCAGCGGGGATTTCAGGTAGCGCGTCCCGAGTTAGGCGCATATTAACCACGGTAATAAAACTGCGGCGCGTTCGCTTTGGAGTCGGGGCGGTATACCTCGAAGCCCTTTCCACAGTGTCTGTTCTAGCCCCAAAAGGGCCGATTACAACGAAAATGGAAGTCACGTGTAGTTCCTGGACTGGCCGCTGCGAGAAAAGTGGCGGCGTTGGGATCGCCATTAGCTCGGTTCTCGTGGACGGATCGGTGTCACTTTTTCAGAGCAGTCTCTATGGCAGTTTCCTAACTGAGTGGTTCTAGTAACGTTGGTGTTTTCTTAATCCTGGATTTAAAACATGGC
Organism: Ixodes ricinus; assembly: GCA_037355805.1. Lineage (NCBI taxonomy): Eukaryota > Metazoa > Arthropoda > Arachnida > Ixodida > Ixodidae > Ixodes > Ixodes ricinus. The sequence continues at coordinate 266,223 of JAZHYW010001131.1, read as the reverse complement.
GGCTGGTTTGTGGCAGTCGACGGGGTGGACGAAATTGGTTGTACAAAGTGTTTTAGGCTATAACAGCGTGAGAGTCTCGACAGAATGACATTCGATTGTGACAAGGATGCAAAATATTGTCGCGTGAAGTGTTTATCGACCCCTGTTTTCAAGTTGGCTCTCCACTCTCAGTGCGTGTTGGCCCTAACCGAGATACGTACGGAGCTGTGGGGCTCACGTCTGTCTTCCCGTTGGTTATTCTGTCAACGAGCTTATTCGTATGTACTTACTGGTTTCCGCATAACTGTAACGTCTTGTTATTTACCAGCTTGTTTATTTCTACTTGCAAGGCATATCCTTCAATCCGATCAGCGCGTTGAATAGTGGCAGTACACTATCTCGGCGATCAGCTGATTGTGGACACTTTGCCGTTTGCATCAGATTGCGGCGCTTTTAAACTATAGAACAGCGAAAAGTCAATTTCTTTCGTTTTCTGAGTTTCGAGACAATCTTCAGTGAATTTTTGTTGTCTCGCGAGTAGAATCTTTGCTTCAGAAAACTGTATCGTTCCATAACCGTAACTTTTCTGGTGATCGCGCTTTTTAGGAATATTTTTGCTTTATATCTTTCACTCGTGGCGACAACTTCTATTCGTGGCGACGACAACTCGGCGACTTCTATTCGACGATTTCCGGGCATTTTCGCAGCTGCCGTGGCGAGTTCGTCACTGTTTTGAACTTCATCGGTCTCAGGCATGACGTGATTTTAGTCTTACCTGCCGACTTATTCTCGATGATGCGATGCGCGAGTAGATGTAGCGAGTAGAGCGTCCTTCTCGCGTTCGGTGAGATTTGGGGCCCCCGATGGCTCCTTTCTCTCAAAATGTGAGCACGAAAACTACTGTCACTGTCAAAATATTCTGATATCAACCGATATTAAACACATAATCACAGATGTAAAGAGCATTCGTGTTTATTAAAGCGTTGACTCCTGTTTTTGAAAGTTAAGCGAAAAAATGAGTGAATTTGGAGACCTTTAAATCGTTACTCACCGAAGAAATACAGCGAAAAGCAGACGCCGACGACGGCTACTACAGCAGGCAACGTTACTAACACACTCAGTTGGGAAATTCGCCATCGAAACCTGGGTCGCTGGCGTCCACCGAGACCGAGCTAAATACGACAACAGCACCACTCTTTATCATTTGTCTGTACTGTGGTCACCTTGAGCTTTTAGAAAGCATGTTTTTGCGTAAAAACCAGCGGAAAAGACTCTTTTTGTATAAAATTTATTGGAGGTTAGTACAAAATGAGGGGCACTTGATGTTTTTAAAATCTTTAGTTTGCAAGGTTTTGCGGCACAATTAATATTGTTTTAATACAACCATGCCCACAGCGGTGCTTTCAGGTAGCGCGTCCCGACCTAGGTACATTTTAACTTCGGTAGTAACACAGTGACACGCGGCGCGTCGCCGGTGAGACGGGTGTGGCACCCCTGTAACCTTCTCCACTGTATCTGTTTCGGCGCCAAAATGGCCGATTAAAGCCAAAATAGAAGTCACGTGCGGTTCCTCGAGTGGCCGCTGCGGGAGAAATGGCGGCGTTGTGTTCGCAATTAGCTCGGTTCTCAAGAACAGATCGGGGCCACTTTTTCAGAGCAGTCTCTATGGCAGTTTCCCAACTGAGTGGTTCAGTAACGTTGACAGCAGGTTTTTTTGTTTGCATCACGAGATTCCTCTCCGCCAATCGTATTCGTCCCTCTGAGCGTTCCCTAGTTCGCTCTGTTTGTCCCTGCATTGCCTAGGCAAATCCAGCGTTTAGCTAGTGGCGCGTCTGTAAAGCCGGGTTAACGTTGGTGCAACCGGAATTTAAGCCCGTGCTTATCCGAGCTCGGTTTAGGGCACTAAGCCGACTTAGGAAAAGAGCCGCTTTGGGTTAAGGTAAGCGACGTTGGTGCAACCGGCCCTTAGAATGACTCCCCAACGTTAAAGGGAGGTGCAACGATTTCCAGACTTCGGTCAAAAATTTGTGGAAGTTGCCGTCTGACACCTGTGAAGTAAAGACACGAAAACCGATTTCGCCTGCGTGCCCTAGTTGTTGCGTAAAAAAAGATGAATATTGGCATTTCGGGCACCCTCAACTCACTCCCAGTCTTCAGGGTCACACCTGGTCGCACTCCCAGTGACGTCATTCGGAGTGCCATGTAGCTGTCCCGTGTGCTATCTCGGAGGACGCTTCCTCTCCCTCTCTCCGCTGAAATTAGCGGGCGTTATGCTGCAGCTTAGAACCGAGCGAGGTCATGTGATCTTTTCTGCCGTAGTTCCTTCGGCTGCCACTCGGGGTTGCAGATGGGGGAAAAAGATCGACTTTTGCTTTGCGATTATACAGCGGAATTGTGACATTTTTAATGAAGGAGGTGTTTTTTCTATCCTCCGGGACATGATGAACAACGTAAAAATGACAAGATGCAAATTCTTCTAGTCATAAAATCGTTGCACCGCCCCTTTAATGGCTGAATAAACTTGCCTTAGCTCTTCTTTCTAAACAATAACAATCGCAAAAAAAAAATGAAAAAGATGAACATCGTTGATTTCCTTAACTCGGAGCCACAACAAGCGGCCACGTAGAGTGCTGAGCTCTGCTCCAGGCATCGTTAGAGTTCGGCTATTGTCATCACCGCAGTGGTTGGACACGAGCCATGGACTACCCAAGTGTCCGCCGAGGCATTGATTGTTACGAGCCGAAGTCGAGTGCTCGGGCAGTTCTCGTGTCCAATCCTTGAGCCGCGTTCGACTGTCGTCAGGTGGGTGGTTTCGATCCCACAATTACCACATCAACCTTTGCGAAGGAAAAACTGAAAGAAAGTGTCCCCTTTTATTCTTGCATTTTCACCGCGACAAAGAAGCTTCTGAATCAGTGGCGGTCTGTGCGAGTACACTTGGGCCAGACTAGGACCGTACGCCTCTGAAAAGTCATGAACACTTGTGTTGTAAAGTTCCTCTGCCCCGCATCTTCGGCGCAGAACAAAAAGCGTGGCCCCGGAAACTAATTTGTTTGCAAAAACACTTTTGCCTAAAAGCGCGTTTTCGTCGTGCCAGACGCTCGCGCCGTTCCTCACGACGATGCGCTAAGAATAATAATTCGTGGCTCTCGAACACCTGGCTCTCACTGAGCGCCAACCTCCTGCAACATGTATTTTGCACCATCAAATTTGATTTTTTTTCACCAAGAACAAATCCCAATGGCCCCCATCATACAGTGCGATGACGTCACGTGCAAACCATGTTAAGCAGTTCAGTTTTCTGGTCAAATCCGATGTTCGCAACATGCTAGCAAAAGAATGTCCGAATTGTAACTTGTAGAGTATACATATAGCAGTCTCGCGATTATATACGTCAGTCTAATAACATTTTAGAGCGCATGACTGATAAAGCACAGAGTTGAAAATTAAGTGCCCAAAACAAGTGCAGGTAAAGCCGAATATAACATTAGCCTCCCGAGGCAGTATTTCGCGAAGTTTCGAGCGCATGCAAGCTGATGCTCAAATGTGATTTAAATTAGGATTTTAAGAATCTTTGTCTGTCCTTCGCGCTATTGATGTATAATAAAGAATATCATGGCATGAATCTTTAGGCATTTCTTTTGCAGTAAGGCGATCTGAAAGGGAATATTTAGAACAGTGGTTCTGAAATGGGGGTTCCCGAAGGCATTCTAGGGGTCCGCGAAGTTCTGCCTCATCAGTCAAGCCCGGCAACAAGATATAAGCTTTTTTTTTTTTTTTTTAGGATTGACAAGAAATGTTAAAATCTTCGGGTGAGTTTTCTCGTGCGTATGAAAACGAGAGAAGCCTACTTCAACTAGCCTTTAGTTATATCTATTTAATAAATCATTATCATAATTAACCTAAACCTTTTCCTTTCCCCTCACCACGAACGGGGTCCTCCATCATCTCCGCCGATCCACAAGGGGTCCACAAAATATCAATGGTTGACAACCACTGATTTAGAAAAAAAAAATATCATTGACTATCTCTCTCTATATGTACATTTCGTGTATTTGCCTTTGTATCTATCATGTGAGCACAAAGTCCTTTTTGGCATACCCTGCAACCCGATGTTTCACACTGCCAATCAACAAACGAAAAAAAAACCAAAAACGTTTACGCAAATTTAACGGTTGGAGTAGTTTCGAGTATCGTCCTCCCGCGTCGGTCTGAAGCGGTTATGTGAACTCCTTAAAGTAACATTTATTGGTCATCATAAAAATATATTTAATTTCTCACTGAAAATTTGACAACATAAAAAAGGGGCCGATCTCGCCAAAGCAATGCACCCCCAAATTAATTGAAAGATGCTCTGTAAATCTTTTCCGGCGTTTTTATGCTCGACAGGCACGTTGTAGGTGATTTGGAAGAGCCTTACGCGAATTTCTGTTTTTGAAGCTAATTTAAATACCTATGTGTTCCTGACACATATAACTTCTCAAACATATAGAAGTCTGTTATTGTCTCGTTTTATGTGATGAGCAACAATATTATGTGCCTGTGGGCTGGAAAAAAAAAAACGAAGCACACAGGGGCGCGTTGCGGAACTATGACGATTACGCACGCAAAGCTTCCATGTCGAGTAAAGCACAAAATACCACTTCGTTCATTTAAAAAAAAAAAAAAAAAAAAATTGGAGGACGTTTAAGTTTTGCTTTTTATGAGTGGAACGCGATAAGGCCCGTTCACACTCTTGCGACCGAGTACGACCGAGAGAGACCAGAGCGGTTTTAAAGCCTCTTGCGATCTCTTAGGACCGGATGCGCTACAGCGGAGCTGGTCTAAGAGATCGCAAGAGGCTTAAAAACCGGTTTGGTCTCTCTCGGTCGTACTCGGTCGCAAGAGTGTGAACGGGCCTATAGCGTTATCGGGCCCCGTTCGTATCGCCTTCTCATTCGCCGTGCACGCGTGCCTTGCGTGGTCTAGTAGTCTAGTAGCACGCGTGCCTTGCGTGGTCATATGACCTCCTTAATAGAAAAACGACAACAAATCTTCACTTAACTTGTGCTAGCTTGTCTAGGAGCTTTGCCCGCGCGACGTCGGCTCCAAAGATACATTTTTAGAACCTAGAAAGACTGTACGGGGATGCTGCTCTATCGTAGGGTGTCTCATAAAAGTGACTATCCCTTACGGTTCTCGAAGGAACTAGGACAGTGCTTCCGGCGCAAGCTACACTATCATTCCCTCTACAAAAAAACTGGCAATGTCGATTGGTACACGAGATTTAATCAATGTCATGCACAGGCGAAACGATTGTTTAAGCAAGATAAACAACATGCTGACATCGCCGAAAAATCCATGGAGCACGCAGCCGCAGTGTATGGGAAGTTTGTCAAGAGAGCATCAAAAAGAATGTTACCACGAGCCACATTGCGAGGTAATGAGGATTGCGTACATGACTGTCACGTTCTTGGAGTGACAATGGGTTCGAGAAGAAAAAAATCAGCAGAACCCATCCTTTGGGAATGATTATCTACGTTAATGCGAATAGCATCAAACGGTGCGGAGTTATGCGCGTTCGTCAGGTGGCCGGCACACTCTAGATACGCCAGCCCACTCTTGAGGCGATTCTAAATTTGTTGACACTTTCACAGCCCTGCGCACGATCTCCGCAGCCCAGCACGTGCGTTTGTGTCACTTAGGAAGGCGAGCAAAGCACGCGCCATACGCACAAACACTCAAAATGGTACCGACCAGACTTTCTGGCGTCTCAGCTAGTCTCAACCAACGGTACTCTAAACGGTTGTTTATATCTTTACCATAGGACGCGCTTTACAGCGCTGTCACAGCTACCGGTGCGCGCGCGTTCCATGCACGAGGGCTCATTCCGCTCTCGTGAGGCTGAGCACGGCCGCTACATCACCCTCTCCCGAGCGCGGGAGAGGGTGAGCTAGCGGCCGTGCTCAGCCTCACGAGAGCGGAATGAGCCCTCGTGCATGGAACGCGCGCGCACCGGTAGCTGTGACAGCGCTGTAAAGCGCGTCCTATGGTAAAGATATAAACAACCGTTTAAAGTGCGTTGAATGACTGCCTTCATAGCTCTGTGGTTAGCGCGTCTGCCTGCTGATCAAAGGGTCAACGGTTCGAATCCCAGCCGGCGCCGGTCTTTTTTATTTATTTATCGACCCGCGGCGTAAGAGGTTAGATAGCCAGATAGATACATAGATAGACGAAAAGTGCGTGAAGTATCCAAAGAATGCTATTCGCATTAATAAAAGTTCATGTTTACTACTAAACTAAATTTCACATACAAATTATTACATGTAGTTGTGCAAGTTTAGGACATCTTTTGACTATAGTTTTGATCAAACAATTCTTTAATAAAACCAGGACGCACTACAATCATTATTAGTGTTGTATTTGCGCAGTACTTCGGAATTCAGTTCTATTGGCCACATTCAATCTAGGTAGCGCAAGCTACCTATTGCAATTATCCACCCATCCGAGAGACCCAAGCAAGCCAAGTCAAGCCAGGAGAGAAACAGAAATAGCCTCGAGGTTGATGATGGCGTGATAATGTGGATGCTTAGGCAATTCACGCTTGGATGGAACAGCGCGGATACAGTCACACTCACAGGCACACAAGATGGAAACAGACTCGCAGCGCTGACTAACAACTCAGTCCTATATTTCTTCTTCCTCAAATCGTCATATTCGTCTCCTTCGCCGTTAAAGAGAACATTTTAAATTTTTAAACACCAGAAACCAAATAGCCAATAAACATATAATAAATAAATAAATAAATGGCAACCAAAAAAAGTAAAAATAAATTAGAAAATTTAAAAATAATTTTTGTAAGTTTAGTTTTTTAATTATTTTTTTATTTTTTTTATTTTTTATTTATTTATTTTTAGTTGTTGTCATTTATTTATTACCTTATTATTTACTTATTAATGTTTATTGGCTATTTGGTTTCTGGCGTTTAAAAGTTTAAAATGTTCTCATTAACGGCGAAGGAGAAGAAGATGACGATTTGAGGAAGAAATATATCACTGAGTTGTTAGTCAGTGCTGCGAGTCTGTATATCCCCGCTGTTCCATCCAAATTGATGATGGCAGCAATGCGGGGCAGTGACAAAGGTTAGTGGTTTTTTATGTGTAGTACTTCTTCGAAATGGCGGAAAGCAGTGAACGGCAATTTCGGCGGAAAAGATGCCGGCGCGTAAACGAATGCTTCGAGCTTAACAACTGTGCGAAAGTAGACTCGGTATCAAGGGCATCTTCCTCGCACGAACCGCAACCGCCACAATCATCCTCGGCGGTGTGTTTTTCTCCTGAGTTCGATAAAGATGTGTGTGTGTGCCGTACCAAGCTAGTCCTAGCCCAGACAATGGAGTGATCGACCTGCCGCTTACGATCTTTGGATTAGAAGACGAAGCTCTGCTCCAACATGAGTGCACCAACGTTGGCGCCAACGATTGTGCAACACGTTGTTGGGGACTCGATCACCAAGACTCTGTGCCGCCGATCATACGTTAGAGGCTGCAAACATGGGCAGTAGAGTCTCGATCCTCTCACTCCGCGGTCACATCGCTTCTGGCAGTGCTGCGCAGCCACACATGCTTTTCTTCACTACCATCTTCTGCAAGAGCCTTGTTACAGACTCCAAAGAAGTCAACTGGTATTGTGAAGCTGTCGGGAGGCGAATACTATCATGTTGGCGCTGAGGCGGGGCTTCGTCAAATCATGAGAGACGTGATGGTAAGTTTCTCACATTACCTGTTTTTATTTTAATGCTCATTGAATTGATTTTTTTTTTCTAGATCCCACTGACTATTCGGACTATAGTGCTAGCCAAGATGCGAAGCCGGACTGCATTTCTGGTGCAGACATTGAAAAAAGTCACTTATAACATTTGCTCTCCAATAAAGTATTTCTTGCACAGTTACCTTTGTTTGCAATAATGAATGGCATGATCATGCTCATAGTTACAGCTAAGAACATAGGGCAAGGAAAGACGCAGCGGAGAAAGCAGACGGGATGCTGGAGGGAGAGGTTTTCTTCTCTCCTCTTCAGCATTCCGTCAGCTTTCTTCGCCCTTTCCGTATGTTCTTAGCCTCTCACTGACTTACAGTAATCTAGAATTAGTGTGTGAATTTCACTTTAAAGTAGTACACAACAATGAATTTCTTTCTGCAGGCAGCAGCTCTTGCAGGCATGTTCAGGTTCAAAATCCAGTTGGAGATAACCTAGAAACAATAATATGAAAGCAGCTGCACCTGCAGTGCATTGTCCTAAACATGTACTATATTATACTTCGCTTCACTTTATCTGCGAGCGAAGCCAAAGCTAGAAGCGCGAGACCAGAGCTTTTTGCGTTTCTCCCCAGCTCGCGCGCTGAGCGAAGCCTGAACGTACGGAGCTTGCGTGCTCGCGGTTCCAGCTTTGCCGTCGCTCGCACATAAGGTGAAACGAAGTAGAGTAAAATCTTTGGCTGCCCTCCTGAGGCGGACAATAGGACGTTTTCAGGCTATTTTTAGGATCATTTTAGGACATCCTCAGGACGTCCAAGTATTGTCTGGGGACGCACATAAGAACGCATACCGGAGAGCGGCCACCTCCGCAGCTACCTTAGCTTCTAATGCAGACAACGTCACATGAAGAAACATTAAACGCCACAAGAAATGTCCCCGTGAAAGAGGGGTGGCACCCCCAACCCCGTGGGGGACGCGCTACGTCTTACTACCGAAGTTAAAATGCACCTAGGTCGGGACGCGCTACGTGAAAACGCCGCTGAGGCATAGTAGTATAAAAACAATATTAATTGTGCCGCAAAACCTTGAAAACTAAAGACTTAAAAAAAATCACGCGTCCTTCATTTTGTACTAAACTCCAATAAATTTCATACAAAGAGAGTCTTTTCCGTTCGTTTTTACGCGAAAACATGCTTTCTAAAAGGCCGGCGTTAGGTCGACCCGGTCGACGCAACGCTAAACGTTGCGTCGACTCAAAACGTCATATCCGGTTTTTTACAACGCATGGGTTGCAAAGCTTTTAAGTACTATATTGTTAATAAACTATTTTAATGTCAATATATAATTAAATCATTAAAAACCCATTAGTTGTTCAACAAAATAATATTGTTACTCTGATGTCATATCCGGCTTTAGATTAATTTAAAATACAAATGGGTCGTTTGTGTTATATACTTTCACTTGTTTGAAATTTGTTTTAATTATTATTTATTAGAATAGTAAGGCAAACCCATGTGATCCATAACATGGACCAAAAGATGCAGCCACCGCGCGCTCCGGTTCAAGAGTACGCACACATGTTTACAAACACAGTGTTTACAAATGGCGGCACTATAGTAAGTTAGCTGACGGGACTGTTCGGTTATTTAGAGAATTTCATGTAGTTCTTTACAAATTAGTGTATCAGGAAGCCCATATATGCATCTTGATAATATAGCCAAGCCCTCATAACCTTCGCGATCCAAACTATCGCTGCTAACCAGAGCAGCACGGACCCCAGCGCGTTCTCCCCGCACGCCGAAAACCGCTGAGCCACAAGCATGCAGGATCACGCTGGACGCTCACGCGATGCCAGAAAATCACTGAAGGTGGAATCCTTGCCGGCCTCGCGCCGAAAGCAGTGTGTCCCCCATGCATGCGAGCGAGCATAGAAACATAAATACGAGAATATTGTCTTGAGCAGCGTTTACACTGTACGAGAGCGCTTGCATAGCAGGCTACCTCGGAGTGTATAGCTTTTCGTTGCTTTGGCCTCTCCCTCCGTTGTCATTGCTACCTCACGACGATAACGATGTCTTGCCTAAACGTACCAGTGGTACGATCTCGGGAAGAACAGACCGCTTTACCGAAGCTCAGTTGTTACACGAGTATCCCAGCAGTTTCTGGGAAGAAGACGCAGGGGGACATTCCCCTGCCTCCTCATCCCAGAAATATATATGTACTACATGCTACATGTTAATAAGAGTAAGCCCGCGTTGTAAGCTACTTCTCCTGTGTTCCTCTTGTCCTCTTTTTTTTTTTTTTATGTGTGTGTGTGTTGTTTTTTAAAGGGAGAACGTGTAAGTGTAAAATTCTTGGCATTGATTTTCCAAAGCAACTGTACATGTGATGGATGCCTCGGGAAGAACTAAGGATTAGTTTGAACCACTTCACTTCGATTTTCTTTTCACGTGCCTGAAAGTCCTCTATTACACAGCAAGTACAGCTACTGATAGACTTAGCTGCACATTTTGCCTCTTTAGTTCCCTATCTGATGATGCTGGCTTTGAAGGTGCACTTATGTAAGCATTGGCAATGTTTTCATCTGTGTTGTACCCTGGAACCCAGCTCTGCTCTAAACGGACACTCGCATGGCATTGAAGTGGCCGGGACATGTGTAACCTTCTGCAGTTGTCTGGACTTACAAGTCTCACCCTTACATTTTAGGTTCAAGTATCACCCAAAATATGCCCTTCATATAGGTGTACTCGTCCATGTCTGCATGGTGAAAGCATTTAATTTTTACTTTTGGTCTGTCAAAATTTTGCCAATTAACCGGTTTAAAAAAATGAATCGTGATTAAAGCATTAATTGGTAGGTTAATTAACCAATGGCCCAGCCCTAGAAAAAAACAGTGTGTTTTATATAGGTTATGAACATTAAATAATTTGAAGCGGTCTTTACTAAAAGAACAAAAATTGTTGCATTGCCCCTTTGAGATGTAAACTAGAAACAAGTTTGCATATGAATCATGCTAACTTTTCATAGCCATTCCTAGTAATAATGTTTCATAGCTACAAACAAGCACTCAGATATTACCATGCATGTCACTGAAGTTATTTTATTATATAGAATAGGGGCAAGTCATGCCATCATTCATACCTGCCTGTCACTAAATGTATCTTAATTCCTTAAAATTCTGTACGTTAAAGATTATCTAATCAATCTTTTTTTTTTTTTAAGGAGAGGGACAGTTTTCGAATTGATTTGATTTATTGCAGGGATTAGAAATGTCCAGGTTACAAACATACAAAGATAAGGGAAAAGAGTGTGAAGGTATGTCACTGGGGACAGTGCCTCTTCTGATTGAGACATGTGCCCATGCAAGGCTCCATTTCCCAACATTTCCTTCTCAACAGAGTTTTGGTTTATCCCCATGCAACTATCTAACCGACTTCCTCTCGAAAGAAGGGAAATCTGACAATAATTGGCGGTTGGGCTGCAACTCTGTACACTGAAGCCACCTGAGCAGGTTTCATCGTAGGCCGGCATGCTATCTCAGTGTCACCAGGGCAGTAAGTAAACAGGAACTGAAGACAGACTCAGATATACAAAAAAGAATAGTCAGTACACTGATTTTGCAATGAGGCAAAACATGTATTAATCTTTCCAATGGAAATAAAAATATTGCACCACAATATCGTGACAATTGTGCAAAGCCAAAGTGACTGTTTCACCTGCCTTCTACATCCACAGCCAAACCCAAAGTGACTGTTTATCCGGTAACCGGACAAAAGCTCACCGGACAATAGCTCACCGGACAAAAGCTCACCCGTTTTTTCACAAACCCAGACAAAAGCTCTCCTAATTGTTTTTTTGGCTACCAGGACGAAACACGGGCTGGGATAAAATGCGGACGCGATGACATTGCACCATTTTAGGAGTATTGGTACCCCACCCCATGCAAACGTGCCGAGAGATAAGCCATAACAGGTAAAGAAGAAATGATTTGGGAAAAAAAATTAGGTTACCGAAATTGATTAAAGCTGATGAGATCAAGCTGGCTTTACGCAAGGTAAGCCAGAGCACCCTTGTGCCACGGCCAAGAAACTTTGTGAATCGAAGTTTTTAACCTGAAGAGTGACCGAAGAAGTGAAGTCACCCTTCGGTGACCTCGTTTTTTCATTGAGCATATGTCGCGCTAAACGCGCATATAAAGTTTAGGCAGAATGTCTCTTCATTACTAAGACATGGGTTTTTTGGGAGTTCAGGTTAATGTTTCAAGTGAAAGGCTAAGAAAATTATATTGTTTCCTTCATTGTGCATCGTAAATGTACTTGAAATCAAGGATTATCTCACGGTGATGTGAAAGGGAAACGGAAGCAAAACTGTATTTAACAAATCATTGAGTTGCGAATTTTTAAAAATATTTTGAAGGAACAGGTGTTGGGTTTTTTGGACAAGTACAAGGCAGATGACCACTTTAGGAAGCTGTGCGGGATTTTGGATAGGCTGGCGTTCCTTCCACCGCAGCTTGTGTTTGAAGGACTAACCTACATCAGGGAAAAGTCTACTGGTGGCGTAGGCGACCTGCTCTACTACTTGATTGCACGTATGTCAACGGCCCCTTCCGTGCTCCTTCTGCTCCTTCTGCGGCGGCACCCAGAGCGAATTCTTCCTTTTGCCTGACTGTGCGCCGACGATGACCAGAGCTTCCCCCAGAACGGTGGAATATGTACGGCGCCACTCTTCAGGATAAGGACAGGACGAACAACACCTTCGAAGAATGGAACACCGGGTTCCAGAAGCTCGTCGGCCACGCCCATCCAAGCGTCTGGAGGCTGATTGAATGCCTACAGCTAGATCAGGCGCTCGTTGCCACGGCGTTGACACAAGCCTGGAAGGTGAACCCCCATTGAAGCGGGTGAAAAAAAACACTTTGCGCCTGCAGAATCGTTTGAAAAATATTTGCGAGGGATTCCAGAAACACCCATATCTACCAAGACAGCTGGAGGCAGTAGGGAACTGCATTCGCTTTTTACCAATCGATAAATAAACTTGTTTCCACTCTAATCAACAGACCATGCGCCTATCAGATTTAATGCATCGTAGCGTTTTAGTGGCGCACGCATGCACCTAAGTTGTCCGCACTCGTGTTAAGACCAACATGCATTTTTTTTTCTGGTGAGCTTTTGTCCGGGCATGTGAAAATATGGGTGAGCTTTTGTCCGATGAGCTTTTGTCTGGGATTCGTTTATCCTGTCTTCTACGTTCACAGCCATTTCTTTTCACCAAAGGGTCTCGACAGCTGAGGTCTTCCTGCATTTGCACATGTTCTCGGTACACTACAGCTTAAAATGCTGCAGTCTACCGACATAAATTGTATTCATGTTGTCACTTAATCAATCATGGTTTTATTGTGTGTTCCCAGACAACTCTTAGGCCTAAATAGGGGTACACTCATTCCGTCCAATAAAAAGAAAACCAACATTGTCACATCCTAATTAGCCTACATAAGACTTTTTTTTTATTTTTTAACATTGAAAAAGGAGCAGAGAAGTCAAGGTATGTATTATCACATTTATTATATGCCTGCTGAATCCTAGAAAAGGGAGTGTCACAATGCAAATTACAAGAATGAAAAGGTGCCCTAAGCCTGGTTTGACATTGAGGGACATTTAATAAAATCAGGGTTTCTAGCGACCAGGAAAACCGGGAATTGTCAGGGAAATTGTAATTACTGGGAAAAATCAGGGATATTGTCAAAAAGCGAGCCTAGTCAGAGAAAATGAGCCGGAAACGCCATCGAGTGCCCTGAGCAAAGACTTAAAGACTTGGGGGCAGAAAAATAGGCAATAAATTCTGCTTAGAGCGGAGCGTGGGCCCTGCTCACCCGATGTAGAGTGTGCTACCTGGTGCGAAGGGAACAGCCGACAAATCCAGTCCAAGCCTTGGATTGGATTGAGGGCGCGACACTAGACTAGATCCAGAGTGAGCTACTAGATTTAGTAACAAATGGGAAAGGCCGCAGACCCCAATCCAAGCTTTAAGACATACCTAAAACAGCGCTCTTTCCTGTCTTCTATTTTCCTCCTCCTGTCCATGTGCGCTGTTTGAGGTATGCCTTGAAAGTACCAGCTAGCTCAACTTTCCACGTTACTGCAAGCCTTAAGCCGAAAGTATCCGAAAGTGTGTACCTGGCGGCCACGCTGCCATTTGGTTATATACGTGTGTGGTTCAGCGTCGTGTTTTCGTCGTGTTTCTGGAAGTGGCCTCTTCACTGACGATGTCGGCGGCAACAAAGTGCTCGTTTAATCCGGACTGGACGAACCCGAATATTTCGGAATATACAAGTTGGATTAAGCCCATGCAAAATGATCCTCACAATGCTCAATGCTCAATGCATTGTGTTGTAATACTCTACAGTGGTCAGGGAATTTCACCTGAAATCGTCAGGGGAAACCTGAAAAAGTCGGGGAATTTCAAAATGTTAATTTGCTAGACACCCTGAAAATCTTACTTAGTAGAAATAAGAGACAATTGCAGCATTAATCAATTTGTAAAGAAAACCATGTCACAAACTAATCACCTTATGGAAAAAGGCGAAAGTTACCAAAAGATTGAATAACCATAATAAAATTGTCATTCAATATGGCGATCATACACGAGCCTGACAAATTGTCACTGGACATATTCCAACTTAAGTGTTTGACTTACAGTTATTGAATTCCAAACAATTTATGCAAATTCCATCCTTGGCAAAACTATTAAGCAAAAAAGCTGAATAGAAGAATAACTTGAATTCTCGTGTGATATGAGATTACGCCCAACAGAAGTAGGGAATCATTAAAGATTTTTTCAATGCGAGCAGTGAAAAATGGGCAAGAATTAACCAACATTCCAAGATCACACACAACCAAAGACCTTGTTATGTCAAAGCTCTGTAATTGATGAGAATGAACAACAATAGTAGCCTTGCACGAAAGCGACAATATTAAGAACAAAAATTAGAGTTTTGCAATTAAAATGTAGGCCTGACACAACAAGAACACGTTATTGGCACTGTTTTGCATTTCCAAATCTCGAAATCCCCCTGTCCCCAAGGGATTGGAAGGCCCCATAGTGGGGCCTTCCAAGTCCCAGGCTCTCTTCTGAAGTGGAAGTACAAGAAATACCCTTTCTCAAATAAAATAAAAAAATATAAATCTGGTCTTTTTTCCCAAACCTACCTGTAGTAATCCGGTATTTTGTGTTCTGATATGGCGTCACTGTACGGTCGTGCAGTGAGTGGTTTGTGCGTATGGCGTTGTATTTCTAAATAAAAAGCTGGTCGTGTGCTCCGTGCGAGTTGTTGCAGCCTTGGATTTTGTCCCGATCAGTTGTCTCATTACTTAGTCCCGGCTGGGCCTTTTGCGGCCCCCGCCGCTTCTTGCCTGGGCCAACCCCATGGCTGGGCGAGCCCTAGTCTACTGTGCTTCGACACGCCTCGCCCCTGGGCTGTTAGCCATGGGTGCTGTTCCCACTTTCTTAGGCGTTGAGCCGTCTTAGCCTCGGTCAAGACGTATGTGCTCGGCCATCCAAAATTGCTATACTACCTCCTTGATTTAGGAAGCTCTTTGACCAAGTTGCAGCTGCCTCTTCAGATCAAACGTTGTGGATTGCCCGAAGCAGGTTTTTCTTTTTTGAATGTGGTAAGTTTTTTCTTTGATATTTTCACTCCATACTTACACCACCTAGCCGCCCCCTGTAGCAAATCACAACATACAACTGTAACAACTGCCGAAAACGAAATAAATTGAGTTGCGCTGACGGTCCGACAGAGGGGGGTAGTGACCAACCCTCGAGCTTCCCCTCTCCCTTCCCGGTGCGAGGAGGAGGGATGACTCACTAGTCACCCGGGAAAAAGGGTATAAAAGGAGCCACCGGGAGAGGCTAGGGGGAGGGGAGGAAGTGGCCGAGTGGGCTAACGCGGTCTCAGCTCGGAGCGTGGAGCGAAAGCTTGCGCTGGGAACCTCCTGGGTTCGAATCCCCACCGCCCCCGCCCGTTTCGATCTGGATGAGTTTCGTACCGGCACGCGTTCGTGTGATCACTACTGCGTGATGCACGTTAAAAACCCCAGGTTAGCGGTTGTACCGCACTGGCTAAATTTCTCATCTACAGCTAAGAGACCGATTACCCGTTGAGGCGCATCTCCCCCATCAAGGCTGTATAAACATAAAGAGCAAACCAATTTTTTTAGGCTAGGGGAAGGCCGTCCCTGATAGTAGCTGGAGATTGTCGCCAAGCTTCGTTCTTGACCGCTCCGTCTGCTGCTGTTCAGAGGACCCCCGGGATAGGCGTACGCGGCGACTCCGTTGCCCTCGCACACCCCGGGGTTAGGGCGGTCATGTCCTTCTGGCGAGCCTGAGTGTACTTTAAACCGTCTTCGGGTCTTATTCTTCCCGTGGACGTAACAAGTGGTGGAGGTGCGGGGTACCGTTCCAGCTTACCCAATGGATGAAAACCCCCAAAAGTCTCGTTCTAAACTACGCCGAGAGCGACGGACACTCATTGGAGTTCGACGACGAGCTGAGACGAACCCCGTGCAAGATAACGGGCGTATTGATCCAAACCACAAGTGGAAGGAGGAAGACGAAGTCACCGCCAGGAATATGCACCAACGATTTGAGAGATTGTTTAAACTCGCAAAACTGGCAAATACAAATCAATGAGTGAAAATTCTCGCGTACTGCGAAATAGAACTGTGACTATAACAAGCAAGATGAATGAAAAGCAAGCCGACGTCTATATGCGGCCGTATGGTCCACCTCCACATTTTAGAGGTACCCCTGACGAGGACGTTGAAGATTGGATGCGTCTCTACGAGCGCTACTCCACGGCGATGAAGTGGGACGACGTCCAAAGGGCCAACAATCTCGTGTTCGTGATGGAGGGCGAGGCACGACAGTGGTTTGCGACGGCGCTGCGAGAGGCGACGGCGGGTAACCCCTCGACACCTGGACTCAGTGGCAGGCAGCACTCCGCCGGGACTTCGCTGGAGAGCACGTTCAAGACTGGGCGTTCATCCAGCTACAGGAACGACGACAGCAGTCAGGAGAGACGCCACAGCAGTATGTGGCGGGCATCCTTCAACTCTGTGCTCGGGCAAACACCACGATGAACGACACAGAGAAGGTGAGATGCCTGCTGCGAGGACTTCGGCCGGAGATGATGGAGAGGGTGGCCATCACCAACCCTCGGACGCCGGCTGAGTTCCTGCAGCACCTGCAGCGCCTGACTCACGTTGGTGCTATGGCACGGCACGCTCTTCTCGCCATGCCGACCCACCCCCTTCCCGGTTTTGCGGCCGCTTCTCCGTTCGCGCACACATCAGCAAACGGGCCCCCTCCAGTCAGAGAAAACAGTGGACCAGGACAGGAGCCTTCAGACTTGCTGCACGCCCAGGGAAGGCCACACCAGGCACCGACAGTGGAGAGCACCGCGTCAATCCTCGCCTCACTACAAGAAAGCATGCGAGCCCTGACCACGGCAGTCGAGAGAATGGGTCAACCTCAGCGACAACGGTTCCCGCCCCGGAGTTCAAGGAACCAGACGGGACAAGCGGTGTGCTTCCGTTGCAACAGGCCCGGACACATCATGAGGCAGTGCAACCAGCCCCCGAACCAGCCGTCGGAACACCCACAACCGCCACGTCAGGGAAACTGGTGAGTCGGGGTCAAGGAGCTCCACCCCAACGTCAGCAAGGGGGCTTCGCATATGCTACTTACCACCAGTCGCATTTGATAACCATCCCGGCAACCGTCAATAGGCAGGTGGTCGACCTTATAGTCGACACGGGGGCAAGCATGAACATTGTGTCAAAGGACTTTGCCTCCCGCGCCGGGAGAGCTGCAAGCCCCACAAACTCCGTTATTAGAAGTGTGAGTGGTGAACTCGTGAACAGCTCGGGACAAGTGGAGCTCGACATCAGCGTCGGACCTATGAAGCTAGGCGCCATGCAGTTTGTGGTGCTTGACTCCTTTCCCCATGACATATTGTGTGGGCTACCCTTCTGCACGGCGACCGGAATGGTGATAGACTTTCCGGCGAACACCATTACACTCAAAGGGCATCCTCTAAAACTATGCATCGCTGAAGGCCAAGCGTCAGGGCAAGCCGCACCCAAAGCCTATTGTATGGAAGGCACCATAATACCGCCAAACTCCGAGGTCCTTCTACAGGTCAAGATCGCCGCTCACGGGACGTACCTCGTCGAACCACTAACAAGAGTACCTGCGAGTCGACCAACCGTCGCCAGGACCCTAACGCAGGTTCGTGATGGAGTTGGGTGCGTTCGGGTTGCCAACGTCACCTCTGTGCCTGCCGTGGTGGCGAAGGGAACTGCTCTAGGACAAACAACACCGCTCTCTGCAGTACAACTGTCCACTACCCTTCCAAAAAAGGATGAACAGAACATAATGGGAGTCACCCTAAACCCAGCCCTAAATACAGCAGACTGCGGCAAGTTTCAGTGCCTATTGAAAGAATACTCACACCTGTTCGTGAACGAAGGTCCCCCGGGTCGTACGCACCTCGTTGAACACGAGATTGAAACCAACAACGCAAGACCAATTCGGCAAAATCCATATCGGAACTCAACCTATGAAAGAAACGTCGTGCAGGATCAGGTCGATGAAATGCTGGCGAATGGCGTCATTCGGGAGTCCACAAGCCCCTGGTCTTCACCCGTGGTGTTGGTTCGAAAGCGCGACGGATCCTGGCGGTTTTGTGTGGACTTTCGGAAAGTCAATGCCGTCACTAAGAGGGATGTTCACCCTCTTCCTCGCGTGGACGATATACTCGACAAGTTGCAGGGCTCGCAGTTCTTCACAACCCTGGACCTTGCTTCCGGGTACTGGCAGATCCCCATCCGAGAGAGTGACAAGGAGAAAACTGCGTTCACCACGGGGTCTGGGCTGTACGAGTTTAACGTCGTTCCCTTTGGGCTCTGTAACGCCCCCGCTACATTCCAACGAATGATCAATAGAGTACTCGCAAGTCAGCTATGGAAGGTGTGCTTGGCGTACCTTGACGACATTATTGTATTCTCTCGCTCCGTGGACCAGCACCTAGGCGATCTTCGGGCCATCTTTGACGCCCTCAGTTCTGCTGGTCTTCGACTACAATCCAAGAAGTGCCACATCGCGGCAAGCAGCATCCGCTACTTGGGCCACGTCGTAAATGGCGAGACTGTTCGGCCGGACCCAGAAAACGTCCGTGCAGTCGCTGGATCCGCTCGTCCCCGAAGCGTCAAGGAGGTCCGCAGCTTTTTGGGCCTGTGCAACTATTACAGGCGTTTTGTAAAGGGTTTTGCAGACATCGCTCAGCCGCTGACCAACCTTACGAAGTCGAGCGTCAGCTGGTCATGGAGTGACGACTGTGAGAGGTCATTTGCGAAGCTCAAGCAACACCTGACAACAGATCCTGTGCTAAGATTATTTGACCCAAGCTTACCAGTGGAGGTCCATACGGATGCATCGGGCTACGGCATCGGAGCAGTCTTAGTGCAAAAAGATGGAACGCAAGAGTATGCGATCGGCTATGCAAGTCGCCATTTGAATGCTCCGGAACTGAACTACAGTACGACAGAGAAGGAGTGTCTGGCAGTGGTATACGCGACCAAACAGTTCCGGCCATACCTCTTTGGAGCGCCATTCACAGTGGTGACGGACCAATCTAGCTTGACATGGCTGATGACGGTAAAGAATCCGAATGGCCGATTGATGCGGTGGAGCTTGCTTCTCCAGGAATTCAACATCACTCTGAAGCACCGCCCAGGGACGAAGAACAACAACGCAGACGCCCTCTCCCGCCTCCCGTATGACCCGGCGCCTGCAGAGGAAGAAGAGTTGCCATTATTACTGGCCGACAAAGCAGAACAAATTGCTGAGCTGCAACACGCCGACCCCTTCCTGGGACCCGTCGCAAAGCACTTGCAGAAACCCGAAGTTCCCGTCACGAGGAAGCTAAAACGAACTGCACGAGCCTTCAGCTTGGTAGATGGAGTGCTCTTCAGGAGAGCCAAGGGGTTGAGGGAGGAGAGATCGGCACTTGCTGTTCCACGGGTACTCCGGCAAGAGATTTTGGTTTCCTGTCACGACGATGTTACGGCGGGCCATCTCGGAGTCAGGAGAACCCTGGAAAGAATTCGGCAGAGGTATTTCTGGCCGAAGATGTTTTCCGACATCACTCAGTACGTGCTCTCGTGTCAGGATTGCCAAACCCGAAAAACGCTGCCCCTAAAGCCGGCCGGACTGCTCCAACCACTGCCGCCGGCTCAAAGACCATTTGAGAGGATTGGGATGGACTTCTTGGGACCACTAACCACGTCCCAGGACGGCAACAAGTACGTGATCGTAATGACCGACTACCATACGAAATGGGTCGAGGCCGTCGCCACTCCGGAAGCAACGGCCGCTTGTGCAGCCAAGGCCTTTATGGAGTCAGTGGTCCTCCGGCACGGAGCGCCACAGACTGTGGTCACCGACAGGGGACAACACTTCGTTGCTGTGATGATGGAGGAGCTACTGTGCTTGACAGGCACAAATCACGCTCGAACAGCCGCCTATCACCCCCAGACGAACGGACTCTGTGAGCGGTTTAACCGGACCCTCGCTGAAATCTTGAGCAAGTACGTCTCCTCTAACCACAGTGACTGGGACCAGTTCCTTCCATATGCAATCTTTGCATATAACTCCTCAGTGCATGATACCACCGGCTATTCGCCCTTCTTCCTCCTGTATGGACAAGAGCCAACGCTTCCGATCGACGCCATGCTCCACTTGAATCTCGGCCAGCTCAACACCAGCTCCAGCGAGGACGTCCTGAGGAAATGGGAGAGAGCAAGAGAACTCGTACACGAACGAGAGCTGCGGGGACAAGAACGCAGCAAAGAAAGGTACGACCGGGAGCGACGCACCTTGTACTTCCAGCCAGGGGACCTGGTATACGTCAGGATGCCTACATCGAAGCGGGGAAGAACAACGAAATTTCTGCATCCGTACCATGGCCCATTCCGAGTTATCAGACAGACGGCAGAGAATGACTGGGAGATCGAAAGCCGCAGGGGAAAGCAGGATGTGGTGAATGTCAATCGAATGAAGCCTTACATTGTGCGTGAAAGTGAGAGCAACCGTGTCGTTTCAACAGAACCCCAAAAACAAGCCGGCGCACCGTGTCGTGGTGACGAGTGTAAACAGCCGACTACGGGCAGCAAGGGAAGTGACTCCGCGGAACCAACTGAACCAAGCCAACCCACCGGTTCCTGTGAACAGTGCGTGCGTGAAAGTGAAAGTGATGTTACTGTACCGACAGAACGCAACGAACCAACCAGTGACCCTGATCGGGGAAGCTTGCGGGCTCCGCCGTCGGCGGATAACCAAGGTGACTATATGGGACTTAAGGGTTCTAGTGAACAATCCGCTGTACTAAATCAGCCTTCGCACAACGAAGGAGACTGTGAGGAACAATTCTTCGACGCAGTAGAGTCTATGCCGCCAGTAAGAGCATCGACCGAAGGGTTAGGGCAGCGACCGCGCCGGGTAGCGAATACCCGACGATGGGACGATTTCATGTATTACTAACTCAATTATTTTTGGAGAACAGTTGTGTTAAACAGTGTTATGTGTTGTCGAGCGCGGACGCTCATGCTGGAAAAAAGGGGGTATTGTAACAACTGCCGAAAACGAAATAAATTGAGTTGCGCTGACGGTCCGACAGAGGGGGTAGTGACCAACCCTCGAGCTTCCCCCTCTCCCTTCCCGGTGCGAGGAGGAGGATGACTCACTAGTCACCCGGGAAAAAGGGTATAAAAGGAGCCACCGGGAGAGGCTAGGGGGAAGGCCGTCCCTGATAGTAGCTGGAGATTGTCGCCAAGCTTCGTTCTTGACCGCTCCGTCTGCTGCTGTTCAGAGGACCCCCGGGATAGGCGTACGCGGCGACTCCGTTGCCCTCGCACACCCCGGGGTTAGGGCGGTCATGTCCTTCTGGCGAGCCTGAGTGTACTTTTAAACCGTCTTCGGGTCTTATTCTTCCCGTGGACGTAACACAACGTTGGGAAACCGATTTCTTCGGACAGTCTACAATGGGTTGGAAGCATCAGGGTTTATGCTGTATACCCCAAGACCATATTCCAACGGTCTGACTGCTACTCAGTATTTTAATGATCTTTTTCTCTTGCTACGGTGCTCAAACTCGCACTTGTTAACATAGTCAAACCTGAGAGACACAAGGAGGAAGGCGGTGCGTAAAAAGGACACGCACCTATACACACAGTCTCTGCCCTTCTGTCGACGTTGCAAACGTGGTGCTGATTTCGTACACTTGCTGGTATACCGACATTTGTAGAAACCACATTCGGCGAGGGAGAGTGGGGTGCAGCAAAGATCTGTGGGCAAAAGCACGAGAAATAGGGTGTGCGAATAGTGGTTCAAAGCTCACAGTGCTGCTTAATTTCTAACCTTCACAGTGCGAAGGAAGCACACGAGATACCAGGGGGCTATGTTGCATGTTTTGGACTCCCAGGAGACTAGGGAGAAGGAAGTGACGTAGGTGTGAATGAACGTATCTTCTGCTTCTGCAGATACCGTCATCAGCGACTCCACCAATCAACATCCAAAGACCGTTGTTGACGTCACTTCCTTCTCCCTAGTCTCCTGGGAGTCCAAACCGTGCAACATAGCCCCCCAGTTCTGTTTGCCGTGTTGAAGCTATGAATTACGGTGCGCTATTCGGTGCTAACTTCACAAGTACTCGCACTTCAAGACGAAGTCTTCGAACGAGTTGGTTGCTGCATGCCGGCAGCATTTTCAAATAATGATAGCGGTGGTGACACCGACCTGCCTGTCCCGCAATGTACCACAATGTCCCACTCTCGCTGATCCCACAGAGTCTGTGCTAGAGTGACTTTGAAAAACCAGTAACACGGTACCACTTTAAGACGTTGCATCCGGTGCCCCTGCTGTCATTTCTGACTAACGTTCGGAAGCTACCATAGAGCCTGCTTTAAAAAAGTGGCTGCGATCCGTACTCGAGAACGGAGCTAATGGCGATTGCAACGCCGCCATTTCTCCCGCAGCGTCCACTCTGGGAACTGCACGGCTGCACGTCAAGTCGGGCCAGGGCCGGTGGCCATCTCGCAGGGCCATCTCGCAGTAGCTATGTAAAGCAACTTTCATGTTTAAACTCGTCACTAAAGGGTGGCGCTGTTATCGTATTAGCTCGTTCTCGGTGCACGCCACCGGCCCACGTTTCAGGAGTGAGTTTCCCAACTGAGGGTTTTAGTAACGTTTGTGACCCAGTTTCGGCCATCTTGAGATCGCTTCAAGCAACGCCCCAGTCAACCACCGACATCCATTAGATATACCAGCTTGATCCAAACGTCTATATCCAGAAGGATTGTACAGAGGACGTCATATGGATTATACATATTCGACATTGAGCACAACGAACGTCCAAAAGACGTCACCTAGACGCACTGAAAGGACTTTCAAAGATAACACATAGGTACATTCTATGGATGTAGTATAGACGTGCGGCGAAATGCTATAGTCTGTGCTCTTCTTTCAAGGCCTGATATGTGATATATCACCCGTAAGAAAGACGCATAAATGGGTTCAAAATGTTTTTTTTTTTCCTCTAGAGGTGTGTAAATAGTGACCTTATCCGAGTAAAACCCTTGTCGCGAAGTGTGGGCCATGGTGTGGGCATCATGCAGCGGACGACACAAAAAATATTTTGGTTGGTTTATATATACGTTGTTATGATTTATTGTCGGGACCCGGTCGACGTTGCGTCGACCGGGTCGACGGAGACACCTCTGCCTTTCTAAAAACTCAAGGTGACCACATTACAGACAAACGATAAAGAGTGGCGCTGTTGTCGTATTTAGCTCGGTCTCGGTGGACGCCAGCGGCTTCGGTTTCGACCGTTTCGACGGCGAGTTTCCCAACTGAGTGTTTGGGCCGCCAGTGGAACGCCGCGAAGCCGAAACATTTTTGTTTTTATTGTTTTTCCCGTCCGCGCGGCTTTTTATGTGGAAGGTCCCTTTTTCTATTTGTACTTTCATTTAAACTGCTGTTTTCCCGCATCGTCCCTCTATTCACGGCTAACTGTTTTGGAATTCAACAGAGGGCAGCACTCTGCAGGTGTGCATAAAGCCTGTACAGTTGTGGAGGGAGATGTGTGTTGGTCGTCGTTCGAGGCAAGGGAGGCAAATAGCAAACTGGAACAGCTGCCGGAAATGGACGAGGAGAGATGGGCAGGCAGAATATTTAGAAACAAGATAGAGAAAACGAACCCGGCGACTTGCGTCAAGGTACTGGTGTACCTTGTAAGGGAGAGGAGAGAGAAATGTGGGAGACAAGCATGCAGAGGAAGCCAGCTTTGGAAATCTACAGGGCAAGGAAAAGTGACATTAGAAAGGAAGGAAGATTCAATAATTCTAGAGGTAGTGCGTTATTGTTTGAGGCTAGGACGGGGTTTCTGAGAACCCGGACGTACAGGGCCAAACTTCAAAAGGTGGATACACCATGCGCGGTATGTGGGGAGGGTGTCGAAATGCCAGAGCATGCCATTGGGCTCGGCCACTGACCAGTGGGCTCGGCCACCCAAGGACATCGCATGTGGAGGCTGACTTCCTCAGGGACCTGGGATTCAAGGAGAACGGTGAAAGTTGAAACGAACCGTCTTCAGGAGGTAGAAATCAGTAATAGAAGGTTAGAAGAATGGGAACGAAAATCAAGAGACGGATAGATTAAATCAGCTTAAATGGACGTAGTCAAAATTCATCTTAAAATTCAATGCTGAACTCAAAACACTACTTGGCTAGGTGGCGCAAGTCACCAAAATATTCAAAGAGATAACCATTTATTTATTTATCCATCCATCCGTTCTGTTGTGTTCGATTATACGACACGGAACACGGAGTTGACGGAGTCACGGAGTTTTCTACGTTTTACGACGACAGCGCGACTCAAAGGCTGGTTAATCGCGTAAACGAGTGCAACCTGAGCATGCACACAAGCTCAAATCTCTGGAAATGTGGGAAGCGCGTGAATGAATCTCGTTGAAACTAATGTTTCGTTGTTGTACAGCGGGCGGTTATTCGAGCCAGCAGCTTTGAGTGAACAATGTTAAGACCAGTCTTCGAGAAGCCAGGTAAGGCCGAACGGAGCCGTAGTTTTGATAAGCGCGAGCGTTGACGTTACGAACGATTGTGATCTTGTTCTTTCCCACAAACCGCGTTTAGGGGGAAAAAGGAGTTTTTAAACGAAGAATGGATTGTCGAAGACTCTCTACGTACCCCGGAGCACACCAACGTAGTGTACAATCCCAATGTATCGCTTTCTATTCGCCAGCAACGGGAGAGGCTGCCCGTTTTCAAGGTAATTGCCCATGCGCTTGATTTCTTGAGGCTAGATGTCTTAAAGCTGCTGATGATTGCAGAGCCGCACCGACATCCTCTACCTTCTGGAGAAACACCAGGTGTTGATCGTCACCGGAGAGACGGGCAGCGGCAAGAGCACTCAGATTCCTCAGGTACGCTTAACTTAGGAGTCCACGTTCACATACGCTGGCACCGCGGGCCTTTTGCTACGGGCTTACCTGCCCTCAAAGCTCTGAAAACTCCGCAATATTTCAGGGCAGCCAACACAGTTGTCTGGAAGTGACAATTTATATAACTTACGAACTTGCCAGTTCATCGTGTCTCTTGCACACACCACCCTCACCTCAGGGGGCTATGTTGCGCTTTTTGGACTCCCAGGAGACTAGGGAGAGGGAAGTGACGTCAACAACGCAGCAAATGCAGATTGGATGTTGATTTTGTTTTCTTCTGCCAACATCCAATCTGCGTTTGCTCTAGTCGTTGACGTCACTTCCCTCTTCCAAGTCTCCAGGATTTGAAAGCGGTCCTTAAGTAGCAACTCCCGAATGTAACCAATTATCATGGTCTCCTTTCTAACGCAGTACCTCATGGAAGCGGGATGGGCACAGAAAGGCCAGATGATTGGAATTACGCAGCCACGCAGAGTCGCCGCCATATCGGTGCGTATACCGCTTTAGGCGACACTTTGTCAATCAGCACCGGTGAAGTGATTGTTCCTTTTCTTATGAAATGCATGCAGCTGGCAAAGCGAGTGGCAGAAGAGAAAGGATGCCTGGCTGGTCAGGAGGTTGGGTACTGCGTTCGTTTCGACGACTGCTTTGACAAGCAAGACACGAAAATCAAGGTTGGTTTTGCCCAAATGCTTCGCAGAGTTCCATTGTCATCCCTGTAGAGAACACACGTTAGACTTCTTGGCCGTGCCTTAGAAAGGTAAACATATGCAAGAATGTAGCAAATTGCGTTCTCACAAAAATCAGACACAGGAAAGTATTGCATTCATTCACTTTAGCTCGACTTTTCGTATCTGTTCAGAATGTCCATCAAAATCGAATGCATTCGTAAAGAGTTCTATTCATGCACGATTAACCCGAGACGACGACAACCACAATATGGAGACCTTGTGCTTGTCATTTTTCTTGTTCCAAACTGGGTTCATGAAATCAAAATCTATTTTTTCTATTAGCCAATGCTAAAAATACTGCACAAGTTTGCGCTTCCCTAATACATGATTTAACTGCAGTTCATGACGGAAGGAATCCTCGTCAATGAAATCATGGCCAACCCACTCCTGCCGTCATACTCTGTCATAATGCTGGATGAGGCCCACGAACGAAGTCTTCTGACAGACATGTGCCTGGGCCTGATGAAGAAAATTCTTCGCAAAAGACCCGATCTCCGGCTCGTGGTATCGTCTGCAACGCTTGAAGCAGAGGCCCTTCAGAATTTCTTCCAAGACGAGGTTGAGAAGTGCGGATATTCATGAAACTGGAACAAGGTTATTTCAGTTTTTGGGCAGTCATTGAGCAACAATTTATTCTTCTTTCAGCAAGAGCATCTCAGCTGAAATCCTCAGCATTCAGGGAAGAGTATATCCTGTCGAAGTCTACTACCTCAACGATCCTGTTGCAAACTATGTCAAGGCATCTGTCGAAACGGTCATGAAAATCCACGAAAGCCAGCGCATGGGTCATGTACTCGTTTTCTAACTGGACAGGATGAAGTGGAAGAGGCTACCAACCTCCTGAAGTAGGTTAATATTTATTTACTTTGATCCACATGGGTTTACCCACAGATATTGTAATTTGAAGCAGAGTTAACTGCTCTTTTAACTTGAAAGGTAGTTCTAGTAAATGATGTTAAAACTTCTTTTGTGCAGGGACTACTCGAGAAACACAAAGAACACCCCTGGTGTTCCAAGTATGTATGTATTGCCATTGTATGGATCACTACCTCAATCTGAACAGGTAAGCTGCCAGTATAATTCTGTCGATTGCACAAACCACTTTCGTTTCTCCGTTTGTACCAGATGAAAGTCTTCGAGCCGTTCAGCCCCAAGGTCCGAAAAGTTGTGGTCGCCACAAATATTGCCGAAGCGTCGGTGACTATTAATGGAATTGTCTATGGTGAGCCATCAGTATAGCTGTGGGACATTATTGTGTTGAATGTATGTGAATATTTTAACAAAAAACATGATTATTTTAACACAGTGCTGCAATTTGAACACGTATTTAGAGTTTTGCGACACTTTAGTATGAGGTTAAAGTGAACATGACAGCGAATAGGAATTTTCTGAGTTGAAAACAACTTTAATATAAATAATATTGAAGCCTATAAAATGATAAGAATGAAAAGTCAGCCATCTTGTGATCCCCATGGCATTGTAACTATATGTAATGCACCTTCAGATTTTTTTTTTTTTATTTGTGGCTTTAGATAGATGGTGCAATCTATTTAAAATATTTACTGCCTGAAAGGAATTGTTTGTCCTTATAATCCGAACATCTCCCATTGAATCACACCTTCCTATTAAGTAAAGAGGGAAGCATGTGCACAACTGTTACAAGTATCACCATCAAGTTCAAAGCAAATACAGAACCGTGTGAAATTCAAAACAAACACGTTGAAATCATTAATCCATCTATTTTCATTTCAGTGGTGGATAGTGGCTTTGTGAAGTTGAATTTCTTCAATCCAAAGACAAGCACAGATGCCTTAGTTGTGGTCCCGGCATCCCAGTCTTCAGCCGAGCAGAGAGCAGGCCGTGCAGGCAGGGTATCTTCGGGCAAAGTGTACAGGCTGTACAGGGGTTAGTAGACATCCTAGCTCAGGCTGAGCTTACCACTCGTTAAGTCTGAAATGGTCATACACTTTGTCATTTTCAGAGGAGGACTTCAAATGTCTCCCAATGCACACCGTTCCTGAAATTCAGCGCAGCAACTTGGCAACTTTCATTTTACAACTGAAATCCCTTGGAGTGGATAACATTGCTCATTTCAGCTTTCCTGCTGTATGTTTTTTCTATACCAACTTTACATATCGTATGTGAACCTCCGATTTCGTCATTTGATACAATATATATATATTTTAGGCACCCCCATCCAACATTGTCATTAATGCACTGGAATTGGATTATGCTCTTGGAGGTATGTCACAGTTTATTTTGTGTAGTATTTAAGACTAAAGTCCTTTGTTGTATATCTTCATCCATTTTATTTGGCACAATTAGCTTCTCGGATGAACCAACTGGTCGAACATACCCTTTTTTTACTTTCACGCCTCCAGCGCTTGACAGCAGTGGTAACCTCACCGAGCTTGGAATGAAGATGGTTACATTTCCTGTTTCTACAATGCAGGCGAAGATGCTGCTTGCATCAGGTAAGCTCTTTTGAATTACAACTTTAAGGAAGAATTGACCCACAAGCTTGTATAAAGCCTAAATGTTTTTGTTCTCCACTTTGTATAGGCGAATTTGGATGCTCCCAAGAAGCACTGACAATTGTCGCAATGCTGCAGATTGAATCTATCTTTCTGCAGCCGTCGCATAGGAGAGCAGAAGCGGTAAGCAGGTCCTTTACCATTTGCAATCATTGTGCACATTTAGTGGCAGAGAATAGCAACACTGGAATGCTCGAGTGCTGCGTTCATGAAGGAGTATCGAATACATACTACATGACGGTCTCCTCTACGCAACATTGCGGAAAACGTGCGCTCTAGGTCCCGGTGTCTTGGTTGTGATCGCGTGTTGTTCATGCAAGCTTTGTCCACAGCAGGGTTCTCCCCACAGTGGGGGCAGTGGTTTTGCCACCCACCAGTGTGGCTGACTGCCTATCTCTACTATGTCCAGCCAAACTATATTTTGCCTCTACTGGACAAGACAATGCTGACTTTGAAAATGCACGACATCCCAGATTGTTTGGCACTACGCAACAGAACTGCATAATCCCTGCATACAAAATCACTGCTGTACGGTAGACCAAGTGCCATGAAGACGAAAAATTGCAGCAATCGTCGCCCCCCTCCACCCTACACACACACACTTCCTCCTCCTCCTTCCAACACCATGGAAATTGTCAGATGTCCACATCTCAAAAATTTCTGGGGAGAACCCTGTTCCACAGCTGATGTTCGTGCTCTTGGGTCAAACTTTGAAGTCCCTGAAGTTTCAAGCAGCTCAACTGATAATGCTAAATGTGATATTTATTTTTATACTTTGTTTGCAACTGACTTTCTGCAGAGAAAAGCAAAGTACAAGTTTTCTGTGCTCGAAGGGGACCTGCTGACCCTATTAAATGTCTACAATGCTTTCATCCAGGTAGGAATGTCATTTTATTGTAGCCACTCGCATAGCTGAAGTTCCGTCAAATTGATTTAGAAAGGGAAAGACAAGCAGTGGTGTGGCCAGATGTACCTCAACTACAAGGGACTAATGAGAGCCACAGAAATTCGGAAGCAGCTTCACAAGCTCCTTCAGAAGTCCAAAGTGCCGATCGTCTCTTGCGAAGGTAGGTGCCCTTTACTTGCATAGCGCATGCTTGTTGCAACTACAGAGCTGTTTTGCGTCGTTCATTGCAGGAGACATTGATGCAGTGTGCAGGTGTATCGTAACAGGATACTTTGCCAACGCTGCATACCTCCACTACTCGGGAGAGTACCGGACGGTTTGTGGTGACCACACGCTTGCCATTCACCCAACATCTGTGCTATACACCCAAAAGCAGCCCAAGTGGTGAGCCTTTTCTCCCATCGTTTCAGAGATCATTTTCTTTTAACAGCAGGGGCTGTTAAATATTTTCAGTCTCGTGAACTCCCAATTGCTTCAGAATGGAGCTAAAGCCTCTGCATTGACACCAGACAGAAATCATTGTTTGCCCAACAATATTCACCAAAAGGTAGAAAGGTGTGCTTTGGGAGAAGGGGGAAACACGCAGTTATGTGTAGTCTGAAGGAGCGAGTGGTGCCATTCGATACATTTTATAGGCCCTAAATCCTGTTGACATTCAAGCTTTGCTGTATGCAACGAGTAGAAGGAATGAAGCGTGCACTGTTCCACTTTCTGATTGGGCGTTTCCCTGCAGGGTCGTGTTTGGCGAGTTGGTGCACACAAGTCGAGAATTCATGCGGAACCTCACTGTTGTCGAGTCGTCGTGGCTCTATGAGCTCGCCCCAGACTTCTACCACTACGGCGTTGTGAGGAAAACCATGACCATCTTCTCTAACAAAAAACTTCTTTATTTACGAGACTGTACACAAAATTACATTTAATGGTTGTTCGTTTTCCATTCTTACTTTGCAGGACACAGATGCTGCAAGAGGAACTGTGTTATGAGAGTGACAACTCTTTGCACGACTGGACATCCTGACACTATGAACAATCAACTTTATTATTATTATTTTATTTTTTTCCAGCCACACATCTGCATAATTTTGTGAAACAAGATGACATATACACACTGCCGTGTTTTGGTATATTCTGAAAAACTGCTCAATTATAGCTTGTCTTACCAACAGGAACACTAGACTAGCAGCAGGCAACGCTGACCTTCGAGCCCCTCATGAAAGGAAGTCCGGGCGGATTCTCATCCCTTTCTGGTCCGCTGCAAGTCATTGGATTTTCAAAATATGGGGTAACAGACAAAACAAAAAACATACTTTAGGACTAATTCATGTGTAACCTTTCAAATGCTGTAGATGATGAAAAGAGCTCAATTAATTAATGTAGAAAACCACCTAATCACTGCTGAAGACACTGCAGCTGCCCTCAATTTCACACTAGTGACATCAGCACTGAAGCACATTGCAAACACTTTTGCAAAGCTGCTTGCTAAAGCAGGGGCATAAGTAGTGAAGCAATAGACCTTATTAGAGTAACTTATATGCTTCCCCGCTGCAATATGTATCTTACTCTCCCTGCAAAGACTATGATCAAGCTGGACATTGTTAACAAATATTTTACTAAATTTTAAAAAAAATTAAAAATAAGATTCTTTTTAACATTAAGCAGGCAAACTCACACATTTATTTCAGAGTCGTATGCTCACTTTCCCGACCAGCGGATGATGCCCATTTGCAGAAGGGAAATTTGTGTTATATATTTAGCAGTGTCGCCAGCCCGTGTGACAGCTTACTTTAGTACTTAGTATTTGCAGCTACGGAACTGAAGTATGGAAACAGTTCTTGACCCAGTGCGCCTTGCAATGGCCCTGCGTTTGCACTTGATGGGGTCGTTGAATGTTAAATTTTCGTTCCCCGTTGTCTTAATGTAAAAAAATATTGCAAGCATTAGTCTATTTAAAATGCCAACTGATGAAGCACATAAAATAGATTTTTACTCATTTCCTCGGGGAACCCATGGTATATGGTAACACAAAGCATCTGGTGTGTACAGTATGAATGCTCAATTTTTTTTTGAATCTTGCAGATGAAAAAATGATGCTATAGTTTTATTACATTAGCTTATTCACGAGCTTATGCAACACACAAATGCATAAAAAAAGAAAAACACGACTGACGGGTTTATGCCAAAACACAACATATAATGTTAAAAAAAAAATTCTGCGGAAAGTTAACATTTTTTTCTATGCTATGACTAATGATGATAATGTACTCGCACATCTACCTTTGGGCATGTTTGTGAAAATTTATTATAGAATATCGGCAACATTTTAATGTGCTCTTCCCGGTAGCAGGGATCTAGCTCAGCGCGTTTATCAATTCACTCGCAAAGCAAAGGAAGAAGGAAGTCATGGTGCAGTTTTTTTTATAGTTGCTGACAGTTTAAGAAACACAAGGCATTTCTTAAATGTCTCCGCAGCCAATGATATAGCGCTGTTAGCCGGCATGGATGCCGAAGCACGAATCACATAGCAAGAAGCGTAAACATAATGGGCCCCGCTCTGCGTTTTTAATTAAGTTGGCAGTGACTCTAGAATGGGATCGGTGCTCGTGGAAGTGGTCGCTTGCAATATTGGCTACAAATCAAGAAGCGAGCAAGCGAAACCGTCAGACTCGCTAACACGTCCAGGCTAGCAGCCAAGAGCCCGCTTTTATGCATTTGTCTACATCCTGAAATTGTTTCTCGAAATGTGAGACACGAGTGCTAATAATGCTACAACGTAAAGTGAGCGCACATTCTCTCTTGCATCTTGGCACAGCTATATTTATACTTGTGTGCGAAACGAAGTTGTTGTTACATTGCCTAGCTTTCCTGCACTTAGCATCGGCTGTCACTCTAGTATGAAAACGCACATACTTGAGCGAAAAAGCAATCGCAAAGCTGGCATCGCCGCTGCTGTGTGCATGCAAAGCTACGACGCTAGATAACATCAAACTCGAAAGCTTGCATGAAAGAATAGGTGCTCGCTGACTTTGGAGTATGAGGAGTACTTAATACAAAGATGCAAAGTGCCATATGCCAAGACATGTTTCCGAGACAAGACAATAGCAGCGTGCAACACTGTTGTGGTTGCTCTTTCAGGTGCACAAATAGTCAAGTTAAGCACTTAGGTTATTCCAATGTTGTCTATAATATATTTCTAACCTAAACAGAAAAACAACACCATCCATATCTTACTTCGTTTGTTTTTACTGGTAGTTCCTCATTAGTTATAAAGTAAAACACAACAGTCGTGCAGTCACTCCGCACGACTGTTGTGGCGTCAGAAAGAAGGTTGGTGCCACGTCCGACAGGTGGCGGGCTGTTCTGCATAAGGTATATTGGCTTATGAAGTATATGCACCTTATAAGTGTACATATTGCATTTAACAGGTTATGGAACCGTTTCTATGTGCCAACAAAAATAATCTGCCGTTGCATGCATAGAAACTAGCCTTAATTTGATGGTCCTAGCAAGCTTGAAAAAAAAAAAGCAATACTAATAACAAAAATAGGATATAAATTTTGTAAAAATACTTAATTTTGTTTTGTTGGTTCGGAAGGGGTCAAGCACAATGGTTGTGCAAGACTTGGAAAGGGGTGGCGGCACATGGAGCACATACCTTGAGGAGGTCGGCAGGTTGGGGTGCACAAAGGAGACTCGTAGGGCTTGAGCGAAATGAACTGGGGACCCCGGGCCATCTTGCAACTCGGCCCCTCGTCCTCTTCCCGTTCCGCATTTTCATCTCTATAGGAAAGCGAGGTCAAGGTGACATCTGTGCACGGGTCTCTATGAAAGGACGACACTCCTCTCTGCTTGCTCATTGGGCTTCACCAGTTCACCGGCATCTCTTTGGCTGTGTACCAAAATTTACTCGATCCGACTCGAAAGTAAATGTTTCGTACACCCATTCTTATTCTATGACATCGGAACTCGCATTCCAAAAGCAGGTTGTTTACTCCAGAGTAATTACTCAAGCCACCCTCCTCCGATAGGTGGGCAACGGATTAAAGACGTCACGTGATCTGTTCGCCGTGTGCTTGTCGTCTGCTTTCTGCGCTCACAGCCGTCAAAGCTCGTCTGCTTCATTGGCTTTGATGGCAGACGTTCGAAATGGCAGAAAATGAGGTGGAGCCATTTGTGTGTGGTTATTGCGATTTTCTATTTTCAACGCACAAATTGACTGTGCACCATCTTCGTCTTTGGCGCTGGAATGAACTCCGTATCCTTACGTTTAAAGCGCGACTCCGCTCAATTCCGAAGATTTCGGGATAATGAGTGATTTCGAATAAAAAAAGCCCTAGTAAAAGACACTACGTCGTTTGCTTCGCGAAAAATGGGATATATATTTTAAAATCTAATTTTAAACACGAGCGGAAATCGAAACCGAAACTTCGGCTCCGTCCGGCAACATTGGCCTCGGGCCGCCAAGTACATGGCCATCATGTGGTACGAGATGTCACGTGATCCTCGGCCCAACGACGGGCGGGATGGGGGCGGGCGTGTGGCAGGCGCGAGTGTCGTCTGCTCTGCACCGCACTCTTCGCTACGTTTTGGTGTCTACGGCATTCGACGACGTCTGTACAACTGCGGCATAAGTCTGCGCACGTGGTGTCCATAGTGTGGATGAAACTCCGAGAGACAATAATCACAAACGGTGAGACGACGACAGTGATTGTGACGCGAAGACAGCGGTGACGGCGGGACCACGGCGGGCGGCCGGTCTGCTCCCAAGAAGCGCGCTGCGCAGGCGCGTACGCCAATCATGTGGACACCACTGAGCGCAGAGAGGAAACGTTGCTGACGCTCATGCGCTACGCTCGATCGGAGAAGTAAAAACAAGCGAAAGGGGGCCATGAAGATGACGTTTAGCTCAATGTTGGCTCCGCCCATGCCGTAGCCTTGACTGCGCTGTTGGTTGCGCCTGAATTCGCCCGCTCGAGTCAGCCGATTTCTGCAACTTGGCGAGTTGCAAAGTTTGCCGGACCGTTTAAGAAACATTTAGACAGAACTGCGTCGTAATATTTGACGTGTGGTCTTCCTAGGCGATGCTGAAGAGGACTGCATTGTTTTTTCAAAACCAAAAATGAAACGGAGTTGCCCTTTAAGGCTGAAGATGTCTGAACA
The DNA here is from genome assembly GCA_037355805.1 of Ixodes ricinus. Taxonomy (NCBI): domain Eukaryota; kingdom Metazoa; phylum Arthropoda; class Arachnida; order Ixodida; family Ixodidae; genus Ixodes; species Ixodes ricinus. The sequence continues at coordinate 231,605 of JAZHYW010001131.1, read as the reverse complement.
CAGTAGATGATGCAGAAGTCTTTTTTTCCCAGGGTGTGCATAATGAGAGGATAACACTTGCAAAGCAGTGAAGGCTTCAAAGATTTTATGTATAGGATCAGTCAAAAACTTCTCCCCAAGAAAATGCCAATAGCAAACAGAATGTAATGGTGCAAGTGTGCTGGTGTATACTGATTATTATTATAACACGAGACCGAGGAATATGAAAGCTGACACCAAGAGAAGAGAAGGAGAACCTCGCTGTTGAGAAAGCCATTTGCGCTGTACTGCTACACCGTGTGGAAGCAGATTTTAAATTTCTGCAAAAACAGCCCTCCTAAAATTGAGAGCATATCGGGTGAAAATAAGGAGTGGGCTAACTTTCGGGGCACATCCAAGAAAAGTTGAAAAAGCGCTATTTTTAGATCATGTTTTCCTGCCAAACTTGTTATCGCGGCGAGGGACAGTGAAGCAGAGATGACTGCACAATTTACAGTAAGCAATGTACGCCTACATCCTGCCATAGCTACTTAGCCGCATTTGCCAAGGTCATCATTGATCCGAACACGAAGATTACTTGGAGTGGGCTATCTTTCGGTGATTAAAAGAAAATAGCAAATCAAGCTAAGAATAGGGGTGGGTTATCTTTCGGGGGTGGGGCATCTCTCGGGATATTACGGTATGCGTAAAACATATACGTTTGGGGCACCTGGACTAGACTTAAAACAATTGTGATGATTAATAAAAGCAAATGTTGTTTGTCTAAATGAAAGTGATTTTGATCTCAATATATACAGCCCAGAAGGACAGTAAGCAAGTAGAGCCACCTCCGAAAGCACCACGTTGTCACTGTCAAAGAAAAACTTTGCAGCGGTTAATAGGGAGTTTTAGAATAACGAACGCAATTTTAGCGCACGCTAGCGCCAAATTTAGCGCTTGTATTAGCGCGCGCGACCCAAGTAAGTCTTAGAATAGCGTTTCTCCGTCGCGACGCAAGAGCCCAAGCATCTTGCGCTTGCAATGCCACCAAGACACAGCAACTATTTTTATTTCACACACGAAATGCTGTAACTTTAGAAAAAAAAAGTCAGCAGAACCCATCCTTTGGGAATGATTATCTACGTTAATGCGAATAGCATCAAACGGTGCGGAGTTATGCGCGTTCGTCAGGTGGCCGGCACACTCTAGATACGCCAGCCCACTCTTGAGGCGATTCTAAATTTGTTGACACTTTCACAGCCCTGCGCACGATCTCCGCAGCCCAGCACGTGCATTTGTGTCACTTAGGAAGGCGAGCAAAGCACGCGCCATACGCACAAACACTCAAAATGGTACCGACCAGACTTTCTGGCGTCTCGGCTAGTCTCAACCAACGGTACTCTAAACGGTTGTTTATATCTTTACCATAGGACGCGCTTTACAGCGCTGTCACAGCTACCGGTGCGCGCGCGTTCCATGCACGAGTTGCTCACCCTCTCCCGCGCTCGGGAGAGGGTGATGTAGCGGCCGTGCTCAGCCTCACGAGAGCGGAATGAGCCCTCGTGCATGGAACGCGCGCGCACCGGTAGCTGTGACAGCGCTTAAAGCGCGTCCTGTGGTAAAGATATAAACAACCGTTTAGAGTGCGTTGAATGACTGCCTTCATAGCTCTGTGGTTAGCGCGTCTGCCTGCTGATCAAAGGGTCAACGGTTCGAATCCCAGCCGGCGCCGGTCTTTTTTATTTATTTATTGACCCGCGGCGTAAGAGGTTAGATAGCCAGATAGATACATAGATAGACGAAAAGTGCGTGAAGTATCCAAAGAATGCTATTCGCATTAAAAAAACAAGTTTTTCGTCCAGAGTAGCATTTTAAACATGAGAATGCGACGCGAGCGGTTGACCAGGGGGGCTATGTTGCACGTTTTGGACTCCCAGGAGACTAGGGAGAAGGAAGTGACGTAGGTTTGAATGAACATATCTTATAGCCCCTTCCCCTGGCAAATAGCGAGCGCTGGCGCGCGCCGCGAGCGGATTCTTGTTTCCCTCGCGAGATGCAAGCAATCTCTCCGTGTGCTGCTTGTAGATCTGGAGCCAGTGGGGCGCTCGCCGAGTGGCTCCAACCGCTCCGTGGAAAAGTGGCGGAGAGCGTCGAGCGGTCCAGAGTAGTTCTCCGCGCAGCCTTTTTCGGAGGAGTACGATCTGTAGTCGCCTCTCGCAACATTTCAGTTTCGTTATCCACATTCCCGCGGGGAAGTGAAGGACTTTCGCGGCTTTTTTGTTTCGATTGCTGGGTGGGCTCTCTTGCTGTGCTTGCTTTCGTTCCCCTTGTCATGACCGACTCGCCCGAGCATACTGCGGCGATGACATCGTTGCAGTTAATTTCAGGAGATCTATTAAAACGCAGTGACAGCGACGAATATATTAGCTTAGCTCCAGCTCAAGTGACGACGAGACAGCCGTTCTCAGCGAAGTGTTTGCCGAGTCGTTTGTTTGGCCAGCAAAGAGGCCCAAGATATCACGTTACGTCGAAGGCGTTGTGCGCGCCTATTCAGATGAAGAGCTAGGTATGTCGTTTGTTCGTGTTGTGGTCTCTGTAATGTAATTGGGATAATTAGAAGACAACACGCCAAATATTCCGCAGATGGAAGCCGCCTTCGGAGATGACCATCGCTTTACGGCATACGTGTTTGGTATTGCTTAAAAGCATCCTACGGCCCGTACAAGTACTTCTAGTTGTCTTCATCGGGCTTATATAACTATAAGGAAAAATAAATTGTGTCTTAACGTGGGGGTCACCGTTAATCAAGTAGTTAACAATCCATTTTTTTGTCAAAGCATAAAGTTCCGATCAGAACTTCATGCTTTCAGCAAGATAGCAATGGGACCCGAAACTGTTCAAAAGCGAGAGCAGACGCTCTGGAAGCGGATGCGCTGGGAGCGCTACGCTCGATTTGCTCCACAGCGTGCCACTGGGATCGATCACGTGACCGATCAGCTCCCGGAGGCCGACCGCTGGCGCGGAGCGCTCGGCATTTGCCAAGGGAAGGGGCTATTAGCATGAACGGTATCTTCTGCAGATACCGTCATCAGCGACTCCACCAATCAACATCCAAAGAGCATTGTTGACGTCACTTCCTTCTCCCTAGTCTCCTGGGAGTCCAAACATGCAACATAGCTCCCCAGTCGTGTCCGCTTGCGTCGCCTCGGCAAGAGAGGTCTCGTGTACTGACCTTCGCACATCGTACCTTAGCCGAGAAATGTTCGCGCGTCGCAAGCATCAAATTGCCGGCGATCGTTGCCAAACCGAGTACAATGTCGTCCCGTATTGAAAATCGCAGTCGCGAGGATGCCGCCGACGTCGCACTCACGATGCCGCCAAAGCAGCCGCCGCCATCCTGCAAGCCGCCATTTTTTTAAACTCTGCTTGTCTTGGCTTTAGCCAACTTGTCATCACGAATCCTCCTTGGAGAAGCGCAAAGACTCTTTGCGTACGCACACAATTTCCGAGAAATAGCGCACGCTAAAATTGCGCACGCAAAGCGCAAAATCTGGTTTGCGTTCGGAGCATGCGCAGTGGCGACGACGCTATTCTTTGCGTGCGCAAAGCTTTAGCGTGCGCTATTCTAAAACTCCCTAATATTATTGTGTCTGAGTGCTTGCTCCATGATAAAAACTAGAGACTAATCAAAACAATTGTCTGCTAATTTCGCCATCGCTGCTATGTTTTCTTTCTGCCGTAGCTCAAGACAAAGGTAATCTGTGTAGTGTCCAGGTGATAACCCGGCCGTTCCAAAATTGAGTCTCAGATCGTTTACTCGCGATGTCGCGTGGTATTACCGCCCGACGTTGGAGACAGATTACTCGGGCAAGATTTGGAACATAGCCTTTGGCTCATCTAGCTGTTAGCAAGAATGTGCTGCCCAGACTATTGCCACTGTGGCACTGACCTTTGTTCCAAGTCAACAGGGGAAGCTGATTTTTCACGGTGCTTGCGCTTGGCTGCCTGGTCGCGGTGGGCTAAAAAGCAGCGGTTCCCTCTGGGACACTTCTTGTTTGCGGCGTATTCGGGGCAAACGAGGACATGTTGCCGCTTGCACTGAAAGAAAAACTGTTTGCACCAGCCCCAGATTAAAGGAAGGGCGCACCTTAATTCCCTCTGTGCAGAAGCCACGGACGGCAAAGTCGCGGCACACTTCCGCCTTGGCATTGACCTTGACGTGGCGATAGGGGCACGGGTTTGAGGTGCAGCGGCCTTTCAGGAAGAAGGAACAGACTGGCATCTTCTCGGGGGCAACCTTGTGCGAAAACGGGCAGTCTGACAACTTGCACGTGCCTCGCAGGAACCTGCACCAGACGTCGGTAGTGCAACGTCAATGGGACATGAGCGGAGCCTCACTCGAGGAGGAAAATAACTCGCCTCGTGCAAACGGCAATCTTCTCAGGGTCGTGGATGTAAGTGCAGCTGGCTCCTTTGTTGCAACGTCCAAAACGGTTGAAGAACATGCAGTACCTGTCGGATCTCCTCTCCAGTTTGCGGGTGTTGACAGTACGCATCCTGTGGATGCTCCGGTTGATCGTGCGGCTGCAAAAGGTGCACTGTTAGTCGTATTCCGAGGCTACTTTCGAGACAAGGGCACTGTTCCAACCTGAGGTAAGTTCTGGTCTCTGACGAGGGTGTTTGCGACAAGACTCCCGGCAGCCGTTCCACAAACGTCTTGCCGCCAATGTCGATGCGGCTCAGGAAGCTCCCGGACTCTGCGAAGACGCGGGTGCCCTCCGGAGCACCTTTCCCGAGACGTCCATGTGGTAGGTCGTGCCTCGGATCACTAGAATCCGCTGCTGCCTCGAAGACCCTGCAGATGCAAACACTGAAAAATTAATTCGTGAAGCTTTCCCCGACACACTACCACACAACAGCACTGGATGCACATGCCTTCTCTGCTGGGGACAGAATGAGGAAACATGATCAACTGTGATAAGACTACTTCACAAGGTAGTTTTCTAGCGATTTTCTCCGCTCCATCCAATTTCCCCTCTGTACAAATGCCTCATTTGGACTGCATTTTTATACAAAAGTTGGACATGCGTGCAAATTATTATGGTTTATTGTAGATTTATTTTAGGCGATGCAAAAGCAATGCATTGACTCTTCACGGGATTTCAAACAAATGACTGTTATAAAGAGCAGCCTACGAATAGTCACTTGACTATTTGAGTCTTGTCCATAAGAAACAATTGTAACAACAGGGGAAAAAAAAAAAAAATGGAAACGGGTTTTAAACTAGTGTACAAGCTTCAAACTGCAAACAAACCATGAGTCACTAAACAATCTGAAATTCCTCATGTAAATGATGGCTTTACCTCTGGAAGTAGTAGGGGTCAGAGGAAGGGAGCGCTTGCGTGTCCTGGATAGCTTGTTTCGCGATGCCCTGTAGGTGATGCTGCCGATTTTGATGTATCGAGATCGGCTATCCCTCGCATCCGTTCCTACTTTCTTATAGGAGTGCCTGTGCAAAAATTAAGTTGAATATTATACAACAGCTTCTAAGATTTCCAGTTGCCAATGAAGCAGCGAAGCTTGCTTTCACACATCTGCTCATTTTGCAGTTCATATTTACTTTGTGCAAACAAAAATTAGTCTTACCGACCGACCCTGTTTCCTTGTGAAAGCTTGTGAAAGTAATGGGTGCTTGCATACGATGGAGCCCAAAGAAACCTTCGACCTGGAGTGGCTGTGTGACCTGCCACAAGCAAAGTATAAACAATGGGACACAACATACTGGAGCAAAGTACAAACCTGATTGGCCCCGGCTGTGTGATAATGAAGACCTGGTACGATTCACATTGTTGATTTTGTACTTTTTGACGATTCGTCTCGCACCAAGGCAGGCCAGGTTTGTCACGAGGCTTCTGCTTGGGGTTAGTACCTTGGTTTTGTCCCGCACTAGCTTGTATTTGGACACAAGAGTTCTCGGGGGTATGCTCTTCCCACCGGACTTGTTGGGTGTGGACACAAAACGATGAGGAGAGGCAACACCGACGTTGTTCTTGCAATACACATATCGTCCTACGGAGCCCACTTTGAATGGGAACAGTGAGCGGCGAATTGGCCGACAGGGGGCCCTCTGGTAGCCGCAGGCGATGTCTTCCCAGCTGCATTGGGGGACGCCGAAACGTCGGCCGGGGTACTAGGCGTCGCATACGTCTTCTGTAGCTTGAATCGACTCTTGCGAACAACGGTCGACAACGATCTCTTCCTGGGTTTCACCACAGAAGTTGGTTTTACTGCAGCACTTAACTTTACTGTGGAAATGGGCTTTTCAGTGGGGTTCTGTTTGACCAAAGAACTAAGCCTAACTGCAGGATTGGGTTCTACCACAGGATTGGGTCTTGCTGCAGGCTTCGGCCTTCCATCAGGATTGGGTTTTATTACAGGACCGGGTTTCATTGTGGAAGTTTTCTGCAAGGTGCACTTCTGGTTTGTAGCTACATGCTTAAAAGTAGATGAGTATACTGCAGGCACAGTACTAGTTGACAGGAAACTACTGGATTGTCCTCTAAAAGGTGCCGATTTACAAACAAGGTTTTTTGATGGTTTGTTGATGGATGGTTGGCTGGCACCACTGGCGTTAACCAGTTTGTAAGGATTCGGCCTTGCTGCTGCATGTGCTCCTTCACTTTCTTTCCTGGACTCTCGCTTGTGGCTCTCTATTAAACCTGCAAAGAAATCACATGGGCTCCTGCTTGATTCGCCCCGATAGATCCATACATTTATCCACACTTCTTTGGTGGCAAAATGCAGGTTCTGGCAGACATATACATATGCCTGAATGTGCCTCCAACACTAAAGTTCCATGAGACAGGGGGTGCCGCAATGCGGTGACCTCTGAAACAATTGGGACGGTCGGTGGCTGTCATTGCTTTGATAACACAAACATGCAATTCCACTTGCAGAGAAAGATTGAAGAGGCTTGAAATATGAGCAATATGAACATGTGACAAAGTCAAAGTTGAGGAAGGTTGTGCTAAAAGAAAACAAATGAAAAACCTCGACAGCCGAGGATTACTTCGTAAACCTGATATATACAATTTTAAATTTCCTTCACTTGTGCACGAGTAGTTCTGGTTTTCTTTTGGTCGAGGATGTTCTGGGTTTGAATCCTTTGGATCATATCTTTTTTTCTTTTGTATGTTTTGCTCTGCAGATTTGACAATTTTCTGGTTCCTTCATGTAACATAAATGCTACTGTGTCATCAGTGCTCTTTTAGAAAAGGAGTGCACAGCACCGCTAGCAAGTGATGAAGTCGGTAGAGGGGCCAGTGTGCTGCCAGGCATAGCTCCAGGCAGATGCAAAGGAGCCGAAATTGTGCATTGAAAATCTATCTGAGAACGCTGTGGTGTTTATATTGCGTTGTAAAATTGTGAGAAAAACAGAATACGAAAAAATATAATTCAAGGTAGGATTCCAGAAACAGACTTATGGCAGCTGCCATTCTAAATATTGGTGTGTTTTGTGTGAACTTCTTTGCTTGCCCAATTGGCAGGTGGCAAGCATGCATTGCTGGACTGCTACTTTTTGTGAACAGTGCAATGGTCTACACTCGGGACAACTTTCCATAGCAATGAATGCAGTCCAAGGTACGGGAGTGAGTGCGCTTGCTCGTCTTAAAAGCAAATTTGGGGGTTTTACATGACAAACCAACGAAGGGCGTCTGGCACACCCGAGCAAAGGACTAAACATTAATTTCAATCACCTAGCAATCTTTTGACAGGCAACCAAAATTTCGGTTACAAACTGCGGGCAAGTTGGCTGGGATTCAAAGCCATGTACTGGGGGTCCTAGGGTTGCCACCTTTCCCCGAAAAAAAAACCGGTCCTTCAACGGGGGGGGGTCACAGTGGACGGATGAAGCGCCGTGCGTGTCCTCGTCAAGATGCCGACAATCGTTAAGAAAACCAACACCTCCCAGAAGGCTCAGCTATCGGGAGGGCCTGTCGCCGAGTTTCCCGCCGGCATCTTGCTTGTTCTCGCTTTCCCTTATTTTCCAGCTTTCCGCCGCGCCGCCGGTGGTCGTTTTGTTTTGTGTTGACAGTACCCCTCTTCCCCCCCTTCCCTTCCCCCGTCTCAAGGAGTGGAGTTTTCCTGCCGCGCTCGCCCGCGCACTTTCTCTAGTCACGTGTCCTGACGGTGTTTGTGTAATTTTAGACTTCTTTTTTTCGTCGACAAATATTTATTGTCGTAGTTGTTAAATTATCACTTAAAAAAACGCCAAAAAATAAGCTAAAAGCAATCGCGCTTCGATGGCTGTCAAAAAACCGGCCAATGACGGCCGGTCTTACCTACGGACCGGCAACCGGCCTGCTGTCTAAAACCGGCCGGGCCGGTCAAAAACCGGGCAGGTGGCAACCCTAGGGGATCCGTAGGCCAGCGCCCAGCCTTGGAGCCACCGGTTCGCACACTACCCTCCACTCTTTGGAAATTAAAGTAACGTGCATTTATCCACTCATTCACAAGTGAAAGCTGGTATAAAGTTACTTACAATTCTATACAAATCATGATTGAAGAAGTAGCCTTTGGGTGGTAAGGTTTTTCATTAGTTTTTCTTTTAGTGCGAGCTTCCCCAGCAATTACTTCACACGACGCTTCCAAAGTACAAGGTCGCAGTTCTTTTCACTCGTATTTCAAGCCTCTTCAACATCCCTCTGCGAGCGGAATCAAACTTGTTATCGAAGCGAAGACGGATATACAGCAGCTACTGCAGCACGGATCGATCATATCAAATTTCCAAAATTGGTTGCCTACACCTTCCCATTATTTCAATGATTTACAGACACACCTTGTCAGATATCGAGATCTTCAAGTGCTATTCGGCATTATAATTTATAAAAAGAAAACCTCGCATATTTTGGAGGCCTACAATCTACCGAACCAATGTTACAAGATCGGTCAGGTGACAAGCTTTCTAGAACGCCTGGCACCTTTTTGTGACGGGTATGCTCTATGGCGTTTGCTACACTGCCCAAGGGACAGAAGCTGCGGAATTGGTGGAATGTTAGATCCAGATTACCTGCATCCAAGAAATTCTATCGGGGTTTTTATGGTAAACATAAAGTTTGTGCGAAAGTTGGTGCAAAAACAGAGTCGTTCGAAAATGGTCCTTCTTCGTTGTCCATGGAGGTGTTCACGCCGGTGACACTAGGAACGCTATCCACCCACACCTGCTCAGCAGGCAACATAAAAAAACCAATTTCGAACACCTTTTTTGTATTGTTTTTTTGAGCTTGTCAACTGACAGGTTTAAGAACATTGGCCTGAACTGCCCCAAATATTTCAAAACAATGGCGAGAGGGCACTAGCATGCAATGCAAGGAGTGGTGGTTGGCTAATGCTGAGGCTCATATAAAAGGCGTCACTATAGCCAAAATTGCAGCAGTGTTGGATTTCAAAGTACTGTTTGAAACGCCCAGTGTTGCAAAGGCAATTAATGTGTTCAGAAAGACTACTTCAGGCACGATGCGGGGACCTTGGAGTTGACGATGAGGAGCTTGCAGACGCTGGGGAGGCTTCCGCAGTACTGCTGGAGGCAACACATGCTCGGAATAACAAGATTGCAATGATATCACGTTTCATCAGAGGAACGTATGAGCATGGATAAACATACGGGACAGGTAGAGGATCTCTTCTTCCAACTCTTGTTTTTCCTTGGTGCTAATCTCGGCCATCTCGTCAGTCCCCTGCAAAGAAGAATACCGAAAGGTTTGAGCAGTTTTCGAACGTTCCAACTGTTCGAATGTATTCGAATGCACCCGCACGACATATTGCACAACATTTTCTCCTCTATTTTACATTTCACGATGCTGAAGGAACACGCGCTAGCTAAATAAAAACATCGTTTCAAAAACCTTACCCCCGTTCACCTAAAAAAAAAAAAAGGTTGCGTTTTGAATGTAAATTGCGAGACGACTGATCAAAAGCGCTGAAGGCTTGCCTGAAGGATACTTTCACCGTTTCTCTCACGTTTTACACCGGCCAGCGTAACATGAAACAAAACCTTACCACAGTAGCTTGGTTCACAGTGATCCTTTTGTAATGCTTTCACACCCTGCCACTCTTCAGCCTGTTTCAGCATACCAGCGGATTCCAACACGCACTATCGTTCCATGAAAGGATCAGTGGAATCAGGATCAACGAGCTTGGAAAGGATGCGCTCTTCTATCCAATCCAATCCGAAAGTCGCGTCGCGTGCTCCTGATGCGCCTCGCGTCACAAGATCACGGGACTTCCGGTTAGTTTTTTCAGCGCGCACCAAACTGAAGCGAACCGCCCAAACCTGCGCAAAATCGCTGGTCATGGCTGGTCTTGGTGTCGTATGTTGGTCGGAGCGAATGCAGTGATGCAGTCATAGTGGTCATAGCTTGTGCACGAGTCCGTGGAAGCAGCGCTCAACTAGCATGGCGCGCAGAAGAGGTGCTACGGATCGAGCTCCATTGCTCTCAGATGGTGAAGAAATCGACGGCTACAGTAGTTACGCCGATCTCGCTTGCCACCTCAAGTGCCAGCTCGACCCGCCGCTTCCACCGAGCACATCCAACAACTTCAGCAGTGACAGAGTAGTCAGTGAAATATACCGCGATGTCGTCGGAGTCTTCGTGATTGCGTTTGACACGCGAGCTGGTAAGTCAGCAGTTGCCGTAAGCAACCCAGTATGCTCGGCTGCCAGATGGTGTAATCTGTCCGTTTACATTTTTTTTCCTGATCAGACTAGCGATTGAAATTGTTGAGTGATTTCCAGGAATTACGTTTCAGGGTGGATGGGTAATGCCCAAGTTCTGGCATTCGTAACACGAGGAAAGCGAAATGTTCAGAATTGCCCTGTTTTCTTTCTCAGGCAACACCGTGGAGTGGTGGACACCCAAAGAGCTAGACATATCTGGAATAGAATTCAAGGCTATGGCAAGTGGAGCACACAGGGTCCATACGGATTTTATGTAAGCCATCACCAGGCCCAGCTTTCTCAACCACAGTGTGGGTCAACTGGAACATCGGTATTTTGTTTTACCTTCCCAGCTACTTCAAGCGTGGCAACTTCTACGGACTTTCTTGTTTTGAGAATATGAAGGTTGAAAACGAGAAAGAGCGTAGAGCACGCATGAAATCAATAGGAGTCTTGGCACAGAGTTACTCATTGTTGCACCTCTACAAGCCATTCCTGCAAAAGCAAGTTAGGTATGTGGTACAATTATGCTGTATCGTGACACTGTTTAACAGCTTTTGTTACATATTGGTGCAACTATGTGTAGTGATGTATCTCGTATTTCTTATTTCAGGCACCTGCTGGAAAGCCCAGGGCTGTATGGCGACCTTGACCAATTTTATTTAAAGCACTGCAGTCGCCCCACACTAGAAGCCAGCAGTGAGCAGAGTCCCTACAAGACTATCTGTGATGGCATGCATTCCATGCAGGTGGGGTCATAGTCATGGACGTTGATGATTACCATACTACCTACCTCAGCTCATGCAATTTACAACAAAAAATGCATATTATCCGTCAAATTAAAAAAAAAAAAAAAAAAAAACGAGATTTTTTTGGTTGAAATAGTGATTATTAGGGAAGTCCCCATGTGGAGACCGGATTGGACAAATAACGTCTGATCTCACCCTTGCGGTGGTTATGATCAAGACTGGTGGCATACAACACCAGTTTTCTCTACCGTCTGCCAGCTTCCGATTAGCTCAGTTGGTAGAACGCTCCGCTAGTCATGGAGAGGTCTTGTGATCGAATCCCAGACCAGGTAGATTTTTTCAGTAGCCACCAGTCGCCTAGAGGGCACTACTAATGTCACTGGATCCTGGAAGAACCGTATATAGAGTTTGGTCAGTGGGAGGCGCAGGCAGAGCCAGGGCGTGCTCTAGACGCAGAAAGAGGGCTTGACATGCTCTCTTGGCCAACCAGAAGCCGAAAAGAATCCCCTAGCGGTGGTAGCGAAAAACAGTTTTAATCATAGGTAATGGTTTTAATAAGCACATAAGAGCTAAATGTAGTAACCCTTCCTGTTTAAATTAGGATGCACGTGATGTTTCGATTATGATCATGCAGAAAGATGTAAGAAGCGAATGTGCCGCTCAAACTCTGTTTTGCTTGGACAGTGTGTGACCACTCGGACGGCAGATTCCCGGCCCTCGGCGCCTGGCGTACGGACTATGTTGATCGTTCCGCTAGACTCGCTCTTCCACCATGATTTTGGATGACCATGATTGAAACGTCGCATGCACCATATTTTCAGTCACCGAGAGTCACTCCGACGCACTTATTTTGTTTCTCGGTACCACCGTCGGGGTATTATTTCCGGCTTCTGGTTCGCTGCATAAGAATTTCTGAAGATCCCCGGAACACACCCAGCCCGGTTTTGGCCAATGGCATCTCCTCATTTGCCTCCTACACTCCCCAATGAATGGACAAACTCTCTGAATATACGGCTCTGGATCCTAGGAAAGTAGCATTAAAGGGGCCCTGCAATCATTTTTAAGTGTCTACCTTTTTTGCGGTTTCCACGTCTCTTGGGGTTCGGGTAAGCCAACGGGCACGGAGAGAGTAACTAAATATCAGTGCGTCATATTTTAACCCGACGACGTGGAAACAACCTCCACCTACGGGGGCGACCCGCGGTGCCGAAAGCGCGCGATGCGACGTCTTTGGTCCTGGGCTTACTACTGGTCAGAGCCGCTAGAAGCTTCCTTTTAGTTGAAATACAAAATATAAGTGGCGCGAACCATTTCAATTATTTATAAAAGTAGTTTTTGTTCTGTATTTTAGATCAGAAAAGAAACAGATGCAGTTTAGAAAGTATGCGAAATGACCCGTCGACATATCCGCCACCAAGTGGCGGGAAAGGCGGCGCATACTAGAAAGGTGTAGTGGGATCAGGCACCGACGAGCGGCGAGCGTAGAAAGGTCCCGGATGTACTCGGCAGCGCTGCGGTCGTATGGACTGGAGGATCCGACCGGTTCTGAGCGCTCCGAAAGCCTTCGGCGAGCAGCTTTGGCTTGCGGTTGGCCATTTCGCGGTATGGCAGTGTGAAGTGGCTCCCGTTCTGAACTGATCTTTACCCCGTGTTTGCTGTCGTTTGTGGCCAATGAAGTGTCATGCCGAATTAGTGGTTAATTGCGCAGCAAATGCAATGCGAGCCGCCCTAGCTGCCCGCTTTATACAGCCTATCCAGAACATGCTTTAGTGGTGCCCTCTCGAGCCGTCGACACTGAGTGCGGCAGCCGTGAGCACTCGCTGAGCTCACTACCCCTCCTCTGGTTCACGGCCACTCAAGCAACCAAGGACGTCACGAAGGAGGTTATTTTTTGCTTGTTTTTGTAATTTTAATTTGTCTATAACTTTTAAGATAAAGCGAAATTGGAGAAAAGAAAAGTTTCATTAAGTTACTACGTTCAGTGCGCTCAGGTTCGGAGCAAATTAAAAACCAGTAAAAAGTCCTTGCAGGGCCCCTTTAAGCTTCTTGTATGGTCGCCATTTTGAGCAGTTTCTCCTTAACCTCTCCATTCTCTGTGAGCCAATCCACATTCGCGGCAACAGGTTGCTTTATAAAAGAGATTTCTTGAATACAGGGATTTTGTTATCCAAAAACGGGCGTTATTGCTTGGCAGCGTTCATAACTAATTTTCCTGTCTTTAAATATGCATGAACAACACTACCATTGTAAGAGATTTGTGGGGATAGGCATGATAAGTGCAGTGCATACACAGAGCCAAAGACGCTTTTATTGGCGAAGAACGCTTTCGGTACGATGATGCTCCATTGGCAGCAAGGTGTTTCGGTGGCGCTCTGCTATGGCTCCTATCCCCAATGTTATGACCAAGATTAGAAGCGAGCAATAAGTGCGGTGGAAGCCTAGTCATTCCTACATCAATGTCGTCAGAGCTGCAAGTCTCTTTTCCGTCGATGAGAGCAGAAATAACCCTACTCAAGACGTTATAGTGAGCAATTGGCCAATCGTAGAAGGCTGATCACAGCGACGCTTTTGTGACACGTTGCCAATAGCAATTGGTTCAGAACGACCCGTTCAAAGCTTCGAAGAATTTGAGTGGACCGAAATGGCAATTGCCATGCCAAAAGAGACTGATCAACCTATCACCTTGCGAGGTTTGGGCATCTGCATGTTAGTATGTTTGTGTCTGGCTAGGGAAGCCAATGGCGCTATTTTACCAGGATCTAGTGGCTTTAGAGCGCGAGTTGCGCCGAAGCCAATTTAGTTTCACCTTGGCTGAAATTAGCCATGATCAAATAATGAAGGACTTCTCTACATTTTGTTTCAGATTACTCACCCAGCAGGTTGCTTCTCTCAGTTTTTGAACTACTTTGGGGAGAAAGTGTTTCTGCTGTGGAAGTTTGCACTGCTGAAGAAACGCATTCTTTTCTTCTCCCTCCACCCATTGGGGTGGTGTGTTACCGTGGTAAGTGCATAGTACCGGCTGACTTCCCAGCCTGCAGATGTCCGATTGCTTCTTTCTCTTGGACTTGCAGTGTACTGCACCAGTACTCTGGTCGCACATGTTTATCCCGACATCGAAACGTGCCTTTGCCCGCCCAACTTCTACATCAACGTCACCGATGTGGACGTCCTGGCAAAACAGTCCGCTTACGTTGCTTGTGAGAAATGTTTTGCCTTCTCTGGGCTAGACAAGCACCTAGTCAAATTCCTGTAAAATACTTCTTCATTCCAGGCACCACAGAGAAAATTTTTGAGTCAAAACAAAACTTGTTTGATCTGTATGTGGACCAGCAAAATTTGGAACCAAATTCTTCCATGCATCAAAGACTGTTGGAATTGAGTGTTGCGGACAGATTAAAGTACAGCCACCTTCTAGACCTCAGGTATCAAACCGACGTCTCTTACCATCAATTGTGATCAGTTTTGTAGATGAGAAATACTGATTAACGGTTTGCATTCTTCTAGGTCTAAATGTCAACCATTACTGGCTGGAGATTTGGAGGCAGTAGACGAGTCTTGGTTCACTGGGTACGGAAGGTCTAAGATCTTGCACCAATGAGTATTAAAGGGAAGCTGAAACACTTCTTTCAAAAAATGAGATAGGGGTTGATTTTAGCGTTGTTTTACACCATGACTCTTAATATCATGTTCGTTTTCCCGAAGATGCAACAACGCGAGAAAACACTTAAAATCTTTGACCAGTCGTGATGTCACAAGAGGATTTTTCGGCCGCCAAGCACATGTCGCTCGAGGGCTGTGCATGCAATCGCAAGCTTGCCATGTATGTTCCCCGCACTGGCACCAGTCGCAATGTCTTTTTTCTGCCCTTTTTAAAAATAGTGAGGGTGCGCGTGCATAGCTTTGATAGAGATAGAGACAGCATAGCTGGAGATGCGCGAGAGCGGAGATTCCAAAACTCCTTTTGGTAATGTCATGCTCTGGGAACGAGGGCCTTCAGTGGTACTTTGAAAATGATGTTCTCGAGCCTCCCTCCATGCTCCAAATTAAAAAATAATTTCGACATTTGAGATCTTAGAGGTCAAATGAAAATTATTTAAGTATTTCCTCAAATACAGAACCGTTTCAGCTTCCCTTTAAGAGACATTGTGGATGATTTCCAGTTTCCATTACTTTTTGTTCCAAATGTCCAGGCTTCACCATTATGGCAATGTTGCCGTGAAAGCACCGGAGACCTATTTGCATTTCTCGTGCCATTATATCGGCTGTGATGCAGTTAGTATTGCACCCTCCATGTATCGATTTTATTTTGCAAGATTCCTTGTGAGCAGTTCCTTGGACTGTCTATTAAAGCATGGAGTACTACACATTTTTACAGTTCAATTGAGATTTTGAAACCACCTTGCATGCCCTCATAATGGATGAGATGGCTGTTGCCTTATGGACTTTTAATTGGGTAGGTTCTTCATGGCCCAGAACACTCAACTCTTCAAAGAGTTGCTGGAAGTTTCCAGGAGCCCCGAAAAACTGTGGACTGAAGAGCATATGCAGAGGGTGGGCCTGGACCCCTATGGAGACAAGTTGTTCCTCACGGAGCTGGTTGAACGCCACGGCATAGACATTGTGCTTATCACTGACAACATGTGTTGTCCAGCGTGACCGTTAGTCCTTATCCTTGCCAAATGAATCCACAGGGACTGTTGTACAGACTGGGGCAAAGCAGTTTCAAACCAAGTTTGCTGTTACTGTGTACCTCACAGGTTCAGTGCCTGGTTGGCTCGAGTGTTCCTGGTGGAAGCGTTTGTACAAGTATTGCACCAGCTGTGTGTTATGTACATGCATTGCAACCAGATATATTTGTGTTATCTGCTTTGAAGTTGACTGCACCCTACACAATTTCTGTTGTGTAACTGATGTGGAGATTAACCTAATTGAAATTAAACTTCCCTTGCATTGCTGTAGGGGAGCTCTGCCCTTGTAAACACTGTTTACTCAAAGTTAATACCAAACTTTCCAAAAAATGTTAAATTCCTACAAATGAATTTTTTTTTTTTTTTTACATTTTAGGCTCAAGTTGTTACTGCTATAGACCATGTGAAGGCATGACATGTGCAGTCTTCAGCTATTTCGTGTGCACAGATATGTAGAAGTAGAGGCTAGTTCAGTTGTGAGCGGACTTCACTTGCCAAAAGTGGTCGGAACGCGATCAGTTAAAATGCGAATCTCAACTAGCATTAAATGCTACAAGCATGATCTTTTTGGAATGTGTGTCCTCTATGCACAGGACAAAACGGTGTACAGTTAGCACAACTCGGTGCATTATGGGTGGTTAGGACATGCAGTATTATGTTTTTAACTAGCAAAATTGTGAAAGTCAACTAATGTCAATGTGCCCTTCTGAAAATGAAAAATTCAAAGGTTTGCACTCCCAGGTGTTGGAACGTTTGTTTTAATCACTGTTGAACTTGGGAAAGTTTGTTTTAATCACTGTTGGACTTGGTTGGGCAGAGCTTCCCAGTTATTTACCTCAAAAGCTTGAGACACTGAGCTGTTTTTGTTGTTTCTCACTTGTGGTCCCAGGGACAGTAAAACAGCTAGATTGCATGCCAAGATATACTTCTCAAAACAGTGCTCTGTTTGTCAAGACAACTTGCTTTAAGAAACTGACAATCATAAGAACTCTCAAGAATACTCATTTACAAGGATGTCTTATTTAATTCCAATTTAATCCTAACAGCACAACAGGAGTTGTATAGGGTAGGTCGTTTTGTACATTTATTGAAATCCTATAGTTGTGGTTTGTCTCTGGAATCTAATGACCTGAAATTACAATCGACAGCACTGCTCTTTCACTTCTGAACAAGTTTTATGTGAAAGTGCTGAACTTTCCAGGAATGTTTAAATAAAAAAAGTATAGGGGTGAAAGATTAATTTATTGTAATGCATAAAAACACCAGTACCCCTGGTCCAGTTGCTATATCCAAACATTCCCTAGTGTGCACTCAGGCACTCCCAGACCAAAGTAATGCAAGTTTTTGTCTGGAGTTAAGTGCACATCGTGAATGTGACCAGTGCTTGCCAGGGAAGAGTTCAATTGCTATAAGAAGCAACTGTCTAGTCATTTCCACATTCCTGACAACCTTTTCTAAGGTGTCCAGCTTAGCCCAAAGAGTGCTACGCACATGGGGTTTAATGTGATAGATTTTAAACTTTTGCAGAAGTACTGGTTAGTATTTTGTGTGTCTTAGCAAAGCCCGTGTATTGCATTTTATGGTACCGCTGGATGGCGTTTTCCATTTTGTAAACATTACATTATACTACTATTTTATCCAGATACCCGTACTGCCACTCACAATGGTGTTCTGGCAGCTGAACCTTCTTGTCATTGAAATAAACAACTGTGCTACAGTTACTCATGCCCACAACCATTTATTTACGAGACTCGGACTAGAAACACCCAGGGTGCACCTAGCACGTCTTCCCTCCTGTACAAAGTGAATGTGGTCATGGGAAACTGCGTGGAATAATGCACTGCACTGCAATGTCGATACAAGTAAAAACAGAGGAACACAATCTTGTGAAGGAAGAATGAGCTGCTGCCCTGGGTTAACCCGAAGGCTCCGTCGGTGGCTTCTGCTGCATGCAGGACCGCGCCACTGATTCGAACAACCTGCAAAAGAATAGACGCTCGCATGACTCAACAGTGCAACGAATGTACCACATCAAATTTCTTGCTTTGACCACCAATTTTCTAACTTGCACTAAGAATAGTAACTTCCAATCAGTGGAATTATGCATACTATCTAATATCAGTGGGAATATAAAAATCAATGCCTCCACTACAAAAAAAAAAAGTTATTTACACGAGTTTAGGTATATAAGGCAAAAGGTGTGCCGTGCCACCTATTCAATAGAGAAAAAAAAAAAAGATTTCAAACAAGTTGCCTGTTAGGTCAGCACCTCTTGCCCTTTCCTTCCTCTCTAGAATGCCCGGTGGGGAGCTGGGATCTGCAATTGGCGTGCCGTGGGCGAGCAGCCTTTGGACATTCGATACAAGGGAAAGGAGCAGGATTGATCAAAAAGTGATCAGAATAATGCAAATGGTGTTTTTGCATTCTAGCGGTGCATCAACAAAAATAAGGACGCGATACGTACGACAAAACAATGAGGGCCAAAAATGGAAGGACAGAGATATAAAAGAGTTGTACAAGCCCACTGACTACTGGTAGATGCAACCAAAGGGGGAAAGAGACAACTGAGTCCTATAAGACAGTTACAGTGATGTGATTGGTCCGAATTATTTTGGAGCATGGCTTTGTTATTCATTCAAACTACAAGATAATGTCTTTGCTCAGACTGGTGTGCAACCACTCATTAGCACCCAGTATATAGGTGAGAGAGTTTGTATGTGTTAAAAGCACCAGACATGTATCTGGAACACAAGAATTTTAACATGAGCCATCCCTTTTTGTCTAGAAGGTCGCACTGCAGCAGCTTTGTTTGAGACATGCTTAGTAGGATGAGCAGAAGCAAATTGTAATTTTAGGTATGAAATAAAAGGTAAGCTAACAGTAATCCATAGAATTTTTAGTTCAAAATTTAATGCAAGTTGCAATTAAACTGCAGCTCTTGGGTGCAAACAAAACGTTCATAATTTAATTATGCGCATCCAACATTTTTCATGCAGATATAGTTTTGAGAATATGAAATCAATATGTGGGTAATATTAAATGAAAATCTAACAGAACTGCTCAAGATTTCGAAGTGCAACAGCTCATTTAATAGGTGGTGAGTAAACGAGGAATTTGACACAAAATTAAATCTAGGATACAGCCAGCCAGTAATTAGTCGAGGACAATCCCAAATCTCCTGTTATACCTAAATATCCTATCTTTCAGATTGAATCTAAACCAATGACACACGTAGCTTGTCGGGTCGTTGCAGCATAGCATGTATTAATGTAGAATAACCGCGGTTTTATTTCTGAAACTTTTCTTGCAGGGCAGAGTTGAAACATGAATGTTCACCAAGTTGGGCCCAACTTGTTTAAGAGTGTTGCATCCCCGTCGAGATACCACACGAGAAGTGCCAGTTGCGATGAATGGCCAGCTAACGTAGCGATGAAACTCCGCCGCAACTTCTATTGCATCAAAAAAGAGCACAAGTCTTACTTTTCAATCTCAGGAGCACAGCGGACGAACTCGTGGGTCCAAAACTTGAAAGTTGGGTTTTTGATGAGATCGATGAAGGTAACCAGGAGACCCCAGGGATGTGGACGATTTACAATAAGGCGTTCCAGCAGCACCCTGCGAGAGGACGAGATGAAGAGGAAATCAGGCTAACCATATCCAGGACCCAGAACTGGGCGACTCCAATTCATCCAGCCACGCAAGCCAAGACAATTTACCTGGTAATTTGCTCCTGGATGGCCTCAGTGTTGGCTTCAGCAAAAAGGTAGAGCAGGGTACAACTGAAGTAGTGAGTGTGACTGTTCGGGTAGCGAAGCTGGTTGGCTATTGCATTCAGGAACAGGTAGCGCCCTGTGGAACAAAAGTAACAGCTGGTTAGGGGGAGATGCGGATTGAAAAACAGCACCTTTGTTTTCTTTTTAGATGTGAGGGTGTCTATCTTTAAACCTTATTTTATGTATAGAAAAATTAAGGCTGGTTATCGCCACGAAATTAGTCCAATATGTATTTGAAGCGCTCGTAGTGGCCCAAAAAAGCCCAAATTTATGTGCGCAATTCTTCAAATTTAGGTGTCGCTCATCATCGCCTTCACTTTGAGAGGTAGACCCAGCCATATTCTCTCCATCACATCGTTCCATAGCTTCATTCTCTTGGGAGAAAACAAAAAACAAAAAAAAACCTGATTTTGCCTTGAAAGAGTGTCACTAAACATTTATAATTGTATTCGAATAAAATGTTCTCTTGTATGTAATGTTTCTATAAAAGAATTATGTTTAATATTGTCCTCCCACAACCAAATTTTGCATGCGTATGTTTTAGATCTTCAGAATGCAACTATGAAGGTTGGATTAGAACATATTTTTAATTTTAATAACATTTTTAATTTCTATAACTAGTATAGGTACTATAATTATGCAAAAAAAAAAGTATGTTTGTCAAGACTTAATTTTTCTTTCTTGTTGCAATATCCAATTATTTTAAAATAAAGCGGGTTTGCACACATTTTTATTGTTGATAGCACTCAGTGGTTCACAAGAAGCAAAGCAGATTATTTTATGATTCAAATAAATTTGTTATGCCACACGCATGCACAAGGACATGTTTGTTTTTTGCATGTGTATTACCGTAAAATACCGCTGTGAGTGCCCACCCACTTTCACTGAAAACTGGGTCATTCTAGACATGGGCACTTGTGCGGTCAAAACGGGCGCTTAAAGTATAATTTGCAGAATTCCCAGTTTGGGAAACGTTAATAGTGGGCGCTTGAACAAAGTGGGCGCTTTTGCGGTATATTACGGTACGTCAAGAATATTAATAAAACAAGCTATGTCGAAACTAACACCAGATATAGAAAACAAGGAGAATGCCTAAAAGGCTGTCATCAAAACTGCAAGTGGAATTAAATGAATCTGCATGTATGCAAACCACTGATTGCTGCATTTTACAAACTACAGGCCCCCTCTGGCAACCAGCCATTCAGTTGTAAAAACGGGCAATTGGCGAGCTTGCACACCTTCGGTATCCAAGTCAACAGCCAGGTTTTGGAAGATGTCCATGTGGGAAGAGTGCGTGATGGTGCTCATGCTGGGAGTCAGGCTCTTGCTCTGGATGTAAGCAATGGCCTGGGTGCCCACATAGAGCACGAGAGCATTCATCAGGGGAACATTGTAGTTCATGCCCGGCTCCGTGGTAGCCTGGAGGTTGCTCCGCAGCTCCGACAGGAATGTCACGGGACCCCGAGTCTTGATGTAGGAGTCCAGATCCTGCGTCAGAGCAGAAACGCCACGCTCCGTCAGAGCGCTCTGAAGGAGGAGGGGCCTCGGCAGCCGAGCCAGTGGCGGACTGCCTCTGCTCACCTTCTTGAAGCTCTGCGGCTGGATCACAGAGGCAAAGTTGGTGAGCACCCGGGGCGCTTGGGTGATCTCGGGCAGCACCTCCACCTTGAGGTTGGGCGTGAAAGGGTCCGGCAGGCGCATGTGGCGGGGGAAGGCACTCAGGATCAGGTTGCGCATCTGGATGCAGTTGGCCGGGATCAGGTCGCAGAAGCCATAGTGGTAGTCGCACAGGAACTCCGGGAAGTCGTGCAGCAGCACCAGCAGCACCCGCAGCGTGCCCTGCGGGAGAGCGAGGTTGCAGTCAGGCAGGCCAAAAGCGCCCAGAAGACTCGAGGGTCTACCTTGTACAGGAGCTGAATGGGCTTCTCGAGGTCCACGTTGCGCAGGAATGGCGCCAGAAACTTGAACAGGTCGTTGAGGAGCTGGGCAAACATTCCCCAGGCCTTCTGCTGCGGCGTGAGGGCCAGCACCCGGCCCAGGAACACTCTGTGCGAGATGAGCTCCAGCCAGGAGTAGGCAAAGGCCGGCGCCTTGCAGGGTTGCAGCACGTGCAGCGTGTTGCAGAAGGCCATCAGGACGTGGAAGCCTATGGCCTCCAGTACGGGCTCCGGGGCACTCAGCTCCAAGAAGAGCATCATGAAAATGCGGTGGTACGGTAGCTGCTGAAACTCCACCCCGCGAGATTCGTGATCCTGCAGCAGCACACCCGCCACAATGCCCAGCACCTGCAACCCAGGTGGGTCAAAAGAAGCGGTTGGCCCAACAGGGCAAGCCTGACCAGTGGAAGCCATCAATCAATGCAGCACAGATAACAGTCTCTAAAGACAATAAATGTCGGCTTGGCAAAGTCTAACGCGCATTCATCTCGAGTCAGAGTGCGGCTCTGGAGATCACTTACAAGTAGGACACAATCATATTCTACTCCCACACGTACAGTCGTAAGATTTATGAGAAGGAACAAGCGAGCGCATGTCACTTGGTA
The DNA here is from genome assembly GCA_037355805.1 of Ixodes ricinus. Classification (NCBI taxonomy): domain Eukaryota; kingdom Metazoa; phylum Arthropoda; class Arachnida; order Ixodida; family Ixodidae; genus Ixodes; species Ixodes ricinus. Next base: position 209,178 of record JAZHYW010001131.1, on the reverse strand, counting down.
CAGTCTAGAGCCCTGGCTCTTTAAACAATTGGGGGTACTTCGGCTCGCGCTGATGTGTCGTCTGCTGCGCGTAATGGGCAACAGGAATCTGACAGAGCTTTTTCAGCCGTCCAACTCGCATCTTTTGTGTTACGATAAAAAAAAAAAGTATATTAATTTGAGAACGCCATCTTGCCCGAGGTTTTGAGTTATTGTATAACCAAAGATGTTGGGACAAATTTTATGACTGGTTGAATTAATGAATGCAGAGATTAAAAAACAAAGCAAGAAATGCTACCAAATTCCCCTTTCCCGATGTGTGCAGCATGATGATAGAGCAGTGCTTTTGCACGCACACCTTTATCGCGGTGGTCACCCCACGCTGTTAGCAGCAAGCGCAACAAACAGCACCAGCCCGAGCCATCAGTGCCTCTGGTTTTTGGAAGTGACATTGCGCACAGCGGTCGCTAGGCTGCTATGTTTGTACTCAACTGACACGCGGTCGCGTGTTCCCTCTCATAAATCTTATGACTGTACAAACACATAATCTCCGTCATCTTTGTCGCTTTTTAAGCTTGCATTTACGGAATCTTCTGGTACAGGAAGTTCCAGGCACTTTGAGCTTGCCAATAGTCCTTTCTGTAAAATCCCACAAGGCCTCTCGTTAACCCCTTAAAAAGCCCCTGAAAAGAAAAAAAAAATGTTTTTTTTTTAAACAATCTGGTAGGGACACGCGTATCAAAAACTCAATTTTACACGAAAATTTTTTTTTTTAGAGCAATATTGACGGCGCAAGACGCGATTTAGTTAGTAGTCACCTTCTCTCCACCTGCTTCTCTCTCGGCATTTCGGGCACATAGAGGAGAGGTGGATCGACTTCGCCTTCATGTTGAGGTGGAAAGACGGAATGACCATCTCGTTGAGGGAATGACCATTCCGTGACGTCATGGACTTTGCGCGCAGAATTTCAAATAAATCTCTCGCCGTCGATATTGACAACAAAAGATTTATTTTTCTAAATTTTTTTTTTCGCGTTAAGTTTATTTTTTGACACGCGTGTCCCAACCAGATTGTTTAAAAAAAAATATTTTTTTTTCTTTTTAGGGGTTCTTTAAGTGCCTTGGATGAGCTGAGCTTGTCGGCGGCTTTCTGGTAAAAAAATGCCATCGACCAGCTCAGCTCGTCCAGTGGATTTTCGGTAGCCCTCAATTCCACGGAAGAGCGTAGCTCGTCCGAGTGGTTTGCGGTGCTGATCATATATGACAGCACTCGTTTTAGTTGGCATCTTTTTGTTGCGCCACCGTTGGTAAGATAAATGAGAAGATACTCTGGCAACAGTCATTTAAAAATGGCGTCGCTAGCCAACGGAGCATGCGGAACCTCATCGCAAAAAAGTAAAGCGATCGCTGAAGAAAGCTAGAGTGGCTTGGAAGAGGCTGAGTTTTGTTTGTCGAGTGAAGACGATGATTGATGACTTTGTTGCTGAACTCGGCTCTTCAAGTGAATCCGATAACGACGACAACAACGATTCGGATGGTGGCGGCGATTCCACACAGTTGGCAACCTTAAATAAGGCGGCTGCATCGTACGTGGTGTTTTAGTGAAATTCTACCTGTGACACTAAATGAATAAAACACCTCAATAAAAAAATTCGGTCACTTAAAAAAAAAAACACACACACACACTTAAGACTGCTTACGTGAAGGAATGCAAAAGCATTCCTACACGCAGCAGATTCCTACAAGCATTGCACCACGTCTTCCTATCGCACACGGCACTCCGGCGGTGACATCACGCTCCCTCACTGCGTAGGCGCGGTGAACTCCGCCGGCTCCATGCCTTCCGTGATGGTGCATCTGCGTTGCTGTGCTTTTTTTCTGAGGCACGTCCACTTTGACCTAGAGCGCCCTGCCGACTTTTGTGACGAAGCATCCGATATGATGTGTTGCGGCCAATGGAAACGCGTCGCAGCCATTTTAACTGCCGTTTATTTAGATGCCCATTTTTTGCAGACACAGCCAACACCGGCTGCGCTCCATGAAACAGATAATGCCTTCGCATTAAAAGTGTCACTGAGGGGGTTAATCTCACATCGCATCGCACGGTGTTGGGAATTATGGGGTTGCTTCGACACATGTTCGATCTGGCTCGCAAGCTCCGTACATCCCAGAAGCGACTCAATTGCTTCTCTCTTGCGACTTCAGAACGCAAAGAAAACAGAGCGAACTCATCACAGGGCTGATACACACCATTCTTCACATTCGTCCTGCTTTCTTTGCATCCTCAAAATGCTATGCAAACACGAAACCATTCTTTCTATTTATAGGTACTCCTCGACGCGACATACACTGATTGCCGTAGTGTCTAAAAGACGCACTATGGCAATTTTCAGAACGCATATTTCCGAAATGGTTCATTTAGCTCCACAAATAGTGTCATCCAAAAAGCATAAAGACATACCACAGTGAGAGGTGTAATGAGAGTACTTGCCTTATTGAGGAGGTTGACTTTGGTTGTTGGATTGGAGGCATCTCCACTCAGCTTGACCAAAAGGGCAATCAAGCGCATGTAGGCATCCAGGGAGTTGAAGCACTTGGAGCGCACCATGGTCACGTTGGCTGGCGTCTGCTCCAGCAGAGCCCGGTAGCAGTGCTCCACGCACATCTCGGTGCTCAGACGGAAGAAGCGAGTGATGAGGTCGTCGGTCTTGAGGATGCCCTGGACGTTCATCTGCAAGACGGCACACAGCCCGTGTAGACGCCGGCAAACGTGGCGTGGCGGGCTCCCCCTTGCGAGGACGCACCTGCTGCACGAAGATCTGGAAGGCCTTGGTGGAGTCCTTGCCCGCATTCGGAGTGTTGTACATGGAGACCCACTCTCGCAGCAGGAACTCCGTCTTTTCGTGCAGGCCAGGGGGTCATCGTACTCGCGCGCCTGACTGATACCCGAGTGCATCATCGACATGGGCCCACTGCTGGGCACGCCCCCGTACTCCACCGCGCCCCCGCCGCCCCCACCACGCAGCATCTCCATCACCTGGGACAGCCTGCAGACACACAGGGGCACACTTCTCGTGCCCGCTGCCAACCAGGCCCCGCCCCCCAACAGCCCGTGTCCCAGCTAACTTTTGGCCTGTCTGCATGCCCGACTGAGGGCACCTGCCACAAAGCCAATTCAAGACCAATGGGGCCCAAGCGTGGATTCCGACAGCAGAGTTGCCAGCGCTCCAAGACTGGAACCCACGCTGTCGGTCCAGCTACAACTAGTGCTTCTCGACGGTACTAACCCACTTCTTGTTCCGAACCATGGAGGTTTGAAAACCCACTTAGACAAAAGCCTACAAGACAAAACGTGCGAATGAATATGCACAATCTGCATACAGTAGAGCAATATCCCTAAAGCAAAATACTCCATTTAATGCATAAATTGAAAGCAAATATTGTTTTATGTGTTAGTTCGAGCACACACTGTGGTCATCTGGATCATGCTTTTGAGCTTAATTTTCACCTAAGTATTAAAACCAAAATTTCACTTTTATAGTTTAAAATTAAGACTGACAGAAGCATACTGTCGCAAAACAGAAAAAAAAGCTGCCTATCCAGTCCTTACAGACCACACCATAAATGGAAAAAAGTGGGTTAGTACCTCTATAAATACTAATCAATTTTGAAATTCTCCATAACAGCATTGCAGTCAAACCCACTTTTATATCAATTTTCATTTTTGGATATAAAATTATAATTCATAGTATACTTTTTTTTATGTTAAGTCCAAGCATAGTTGTCCACCTTTTTAATGCTGTAACTAGCCCTGAAAAATCTATCTGTACCCTCTGCACGTGTTCACATCACCCCTTTGTTCCTGACATTTAATTCCTTAATTAGAGTCAAGGAGCCCCAAGACTCGCAAAGAGGGAAGTTTGTTTGGGATTTGAACTGTGCTAGAGCCCTGAATACCATGCAAGGTATGAATACAATCCAAATTAGGATGTGAACTGCTTCGTCCCAGTGAAGATTATTTTAAAGTTACATGCAAGCAAAAGTACATCTGTCTTGATTTGTGTAAAGAAAATGATTTGTTGTGCAGCTTCAAACAAACATACCATGTGAAACACTCCACATTCCTCGATTCAAGAAAAAATTGGGGTCAATGTCCATTCCTCAATCCCTATTCCGGACTGCATTTCACTGAGGCAATTTTGGTCTTAAGCAAAAACACGCGATCCTAGACATAACCTTAGTTTTACTACATAATGTATGCAAGAGTGAGATAAAGCACTGGCAGGAGGCAAAGAGTAAATTTTGAATGTTTAGTTATACATACAAACAAGATTTGATATCAAAGAATCCCACCACAACTTTGTGCTTCCTCATAAATGTGCTACCTACACCATTGGATTCTAAATAGCTTTTGGATGTTATTAGCTGGTTTGATAAAAATTTCCTATTGAAAGCAGAGTAATTCAACTTTTACTGACATAATTATTAATTTTACCAGACATGCAATTTTACTCCAACTAATAAAAAGAGGTCTGACTGCAATTCTGTAGGTGTCCTCGAAGTAAAGAGACGACGTGGATGTCACGTTATGTTAGCTATTGGCTCCAATATTCCCAAGGTCTATACCCAAGTTTGTTTGAACAAATACACACATGAAAAAACTGCATGGTGAGAGCGTAGCTTTTGTTTCCCCAAACACTACAGATGAGCAAGATCATGCAATAGGAAGGTAATCACTTGCCCCACTTAATTCTGTCCCTCCCGATCGAAATCAGTTTTAGCCCCCATTCTTGCATGCAAGACTGCCTTTCTGGCTCTGAAGCGCCACCTCTGGTCCCCAGCAAGCAGGCTGCCATTGTCAGGCTGTGTGAGACTGCTCCAAGCACAACTTTTCAGCTTAGTCAGGCAACCATGCGTACGAGAAGCCATCCACTTACCCTTCCTGAGGCTGCCTGTTTTGCGCATTGATGCGGACGAGCGTCTCAAAGGTGTTGCCGAGGTCAGACTCTGAGAGGTTGTAGTCGCCGTGGCGACCTTCCGAAAAATAGAGTCGCACCAGGTGCTTGGCAAAGTCTACGGCCGGATAGTTCATCCCGTTATCCATCGCCTGTGGGAGCGAGAACAAAGGAGAGCAATGAGAGACAGTCGGGAGGACAGTCCCGGGCAGCACGTGCCTGTGCCAGGTGCAGGTCAAAGGTGGTGAGGACAAGCAGTCCTGAGCGCAGCAGAGGGTCCACCATGTCCACGTTCCAGCGCACCTCTTCCCGGAGGTCGAGGAGAAAACGGGTAATGTGCTTGGCGGCCCAGGGGTGGCCGTATCCCTCGGCCAGGGCCTTCAGCACGGCCAGGTGGGCCTCCCGGAAGCGCAGCGCCGTCTCGGGGTCCGTCCCCATGGAGTGGTTCAGCCCTTCCGCCATGCTCTCCACTGTCTGCAACGAGAACACCCCGGGAGTCGCACCAGCGGGCAAACTGCGCATCTGTCGGGACGTGCCTTCCGTCCAGAAAGAAGCCAGACCTCCATCAAAGCATCTCACAGAAAACAACTTGCCTTCTGGAGCAGGGCCATGGCCGTGACGGCGTCGCGGGAGTTCCGAGCCACGAGCACGGCCTCGTGCAGTACGTGCAGCGCAGCCACCTGTGGGTTCGAAGGCACCACCGTGCCCAGCAGGCCGTGCACCTGCTGCTCCAAATCCGTGACTATCTTGTCGTACAGGTGGGTCATGTCGTCCACCCCACTGCTGAAGCCTGTCTGACGCACCTGCCATCCAAGTCCACGGTGTCAATGGTGACGAAGCAAGCAGAATAGAGGACAGCAGACGACGGAAGAGCAGGTTTTGGTGCTAACCTTCACATTCACACATTTATGTTTAAGGGCGATACATTCAGTTGTGAAAAGACTTATGCAAAACACTGCAGAGCATGTTTCAGCAAATTTAGTACGCAGTTGTGGTGAATTACGGTCTACTGCACGGCACAATAGAACGCAGTATCTGTTTTTGCAGCTAAGCAATAGCAAGCGACGTCATGGTAAACGTGATGGCAAGTAACATTCATTCGCTAGGTAATGTGCGTCTGCAACCGCACCATACTGCGCCAGAATGCAGCCAAACTCTAACATCTGAACAGTCACACAGGCACCTTTTGGCTACTTGTACTCTTAATTTGCACTGTCTAGCTACAGAAACTACAAAATACAAAGGACACTCAAAAACTTACAACAGGTTTGGGGAGAAACAGGGAAGGCTGGTCGCGCTCCGAGATGGGCTGGAAGCCCGGGATGTTGCGGGCAAACTCTTCGTACACAGCCATTTGCTGAGGCGTCACGCAGCCGACCTGAGTTGGGGGATACCACTTCGGTGAGCAACACACGGTTCTGGCTCGGCGTCTTCGACCAAACAACAAACTGCGTCCTTGCCTTGAGTCGAATCTGTTCGGGCATCCTCTCCGCCTGGTATGTCAGAACCACGGGATCACAATAGCGGCGGCCCTCACCACGGGCACCTTTACGGAACTCATATTCCTGAAAAATGAGCAGGTGCGGCTGTGAATGAAGCAGGTAGAACCCGCGAAACAAGATCTAAAGGAACAGAGCCCACCTGGCCGAGTTTCTTATCGATCTCTGGAATAGCTTTCTCAATGGCAGTCTTTTGGATGAAACAACAGGCCAACTCCACATTTTCTTGGGACACAACTGTTGTTGCTTGTTCCAAGAGGTCCTTCTGAGGAAGGCTTGCTCCTTGGAGCTGGAAAAAGGAAACAACCCAGTATGATCATTGACCATCAAGCTGAGGCGTTTTAAACTTGCTTTCTTTTTAGCCAACTTTCGGCTGTTGGGCATTTAAAAGGAAAGAGGGTCATACTACAAGTGTCCTCTGCATGAAAACTGTGCACATGGATTTTTCATTACTTGAGTGCACTTCAAGATTTTTACATTTTAAGCCATTAGCACACAATAGTAATTCCAGTTTTCAAGACACCTCATCTGCATTGTGTATTAGTGTAAACCACATAGCACTCTCCTTTCCTGCCCCCATACCTTCCCCCTGAAAACAAAAGCAAAAGTTCGGGACACTTCTGCACCACCACACATGTATGGCAGTGACCCTCAAAGGGTTAAATTACCTGTATTTCAGAAAATGATTATCAAAAACTATAAAAAAAAAAAAAAGCGAGAAAAATTGAATATGCATTGCTTTTGGAAAAGGGCCCTCAAAAAATTAATAAATGTATGTGTATAAAATGCCCATGCCCATGCAAAATATCAGAGAATAGACATTAAAATATGTGCAATAATTAAGCTCGAAAACATACCACTATTTTCTACACAGCATTCATAGTCAAAGGTTTAGCCCCTGCTCCCTCCAAGTGCTAGCACATATGTGTGTGTATGCCTTCAGTACTTGTGTATCCCCTAACAGCTACCGAAAAAGGCATGTCAAATTTTCATTTACGTGTTTCCCACCCCTTGCAAAATCCACACCGATGAGACCAGTATTGGCTGAAAGCACCAGGAAATTGTTAAAGAACCACATTAAACACAAAATTCAGCTAGGAGCACACAATAAGGTACTGACCCTGAGAGCTGTATGAAAGGCCGCCTTGAGGTTGTTGCTAATTGTCATCAACATTGGGTCCCTGCAGGTGATCATTGCCATGCCTGCAGTCAAGCTGCGCACCATGTGGTGGGCTGCCACACGAAGTCGAGATTCTTCGGGATCGAGGGCAAAGTCCTGAAAAGAAACACTTGCAATCAAGTTCTTCTCACAGTCAGATCATTTACAGGTATGTTTCATCAGGTTCCAAGGCTTTCAATTTGGTCACAAGAGGAATTTGCAGGGTCCCAACCTTAAGAAGGGCACCAAACATGCCCAGCACTGAGAAGCAGTGACAGCATATTTTGTCAGCATGCACCACGGTCTGGGACTGCATTAGATTGGTACCCAGTGAGATCCTCTGTGTGAAGCTATCATTACAAGATGCCTCCGACGCAACTATTCTTTAGCAGATTGTGGACTTTGCCGTATTTCAACCCGAGGCTGTGTTAGCTACAAAAGGTGTGTAATCAGGCAGCTTGGCACACAGGAAGGAACAAGACATTCCAGAAAAGTAAAGAATCGTCTGGCAAGGGCAGATTGAGTAGACCGCATAGGCTGAAAGTGAGAACAGCATACCTTGCGAACTATCTGGTCGCACGTCGTTAGAGCAATCTTCAGTGACCTCTCTACGACAGGCATAATCCACTCCTGTATGGCACGTTCAACTGCTGTGCGAACGTACTGCTTCAAATGTGGATGTGCCTGGAACAGTGGAAGCTGGGGGAAAAAACAACAAACATCGCAAGATTCCATTATTCAGAAGCCCTTGGCCCCCCTAAGTAGATCTGCAAAACAATTCGAAATGGCAAAGTCCCAACATTCCCTAGACTCTAGAGACAGACGAATAACCAAGCTTAATGGCTGCCATGTGCTGCATGGTATGAACAGCAATGCAAACGTCTTTATTCCCCATGGCCACAAATCAGTGCTGGTCAAAGGCAGACAATGGAGACTTGCCGAGTCGGAGAAGGTGGCCAAGTCTCACCTTACTGTTGATTTGGACGTGCTGAGCCAAGTTGGACATTGAGAGAACATTGATGTCATGGTACGAAAACTGTGGCTGGGGAAAGGGTCCCAGGGCGGCAGCCCCAGGGAGGTTGGAGCCTCCTCGGGCTGGGGAGGTGGCAGCCCAGCCGGCGTCCCCCAGGACCTCCAGAGACTCCTGGAGGCAGTGAGGGAACCAGGGCAGTGGGGGCCACAGCAGCGGCCACTGGAGGCGCTACCGCCGTGCTGGAGGGGGCCAGAGGGGGACTGTCCGGCTTGTGCCGCGGCGACAGTTGTGGGTCCAGCCGCTTGCGGAACTCCATGTCCTTTAGGACCAGTCCTGGCTTCAGGTCCTGTACAAATAAGGGGTCCTCCATGAGTTGAGGCGTTTCTTAATTCCACGGGTTCATCTGAGTACCCTCGGAGCTTCCCCAATCTCCCAATTACCTTAAAATAAAAAAAAAATAAAAAAAATTGTGTGTGTGTGTGTGTGTGTGTGTGGGGGGGGGGGGGCAAGTTGAAAAGTTTAACATTTTACTAAAAACCTCGAGACTGGGACGAGAAGGGACGGACAAACACAATCTCAAACACAGCTCTGTTTACAGTGAGCTGTGTTTGAGACTTCGTGTCTGTCCCTTCTCGTCCCAGTCTCGCGGTTTTTAGTAAAATGTTTAACCACCACCAGCTTGTTTGCGCCCCAACCTTTTCAAAAGTTTATTTCTTTCTGCATGTTTTCCAATGTCACACTGTTCTTAGAAAGTCATATTTCGGGCTGAAAAACACTTTTTACAAGAGCAATTAGCGGGTGGGATAAGCCAACAAGCTGAAAACATGACTGTAACATTGACTACAAAGCTGGTGGCTATTGAAGAAATGACTTTCAGGGTGTTGATGCCAAGAGCATTTGTTTTTCAGCTGTTTTATTTTATTTTAAACTTAATTATTTCGGAACGGTGTTTTTCAGTACATAGGTACCATTATTTCCATTACCTGCCACTATAGAGGGTAGATTTTTTTATTCCTGATACATACATAGGTGTTGAAAAGTACTGAACTAGAATTAAAAATATGCACCGAACAGTTTGTGTTACAGATTTTTAACACACTAAGAAAGCTATAACTCAAGCACAAAAAAAAAAAGATAAAAATATCTAGTTGGTTTAAATAATTCTAGTTCAGTAGAAAAAAAAACACAAAATTTGGAACACAATGATATCTATGAAAGGAATACTCCTAATAATTACCGAGAAAAATGTTCCTCAACATGGCCTAAAATGCATGGGGATTATAAGACACTTTCTTTAAGGGCACAGGGTAACTGTGCCCTTAAAGAAAATGTCTTTTTGGTTTCAGCACTAATTTAGCACATTTGAGCCACCCATTGATGCAGAACTATGAGTGAAACATTCCCTAGGAGTATGCACACTATTGCCTACAAGGTCTGTAGGCTGCTACATTATTGCATCAACGCCAAGACCAGGAGTTCCTCTGCTACCATTCAGGGTGGATATGGATTCATTGCGATTGAAGAGTTTAACTACCCCTGCTCTATTCCATTGCAACAATTTGTGCTCAAAATGCAAGAACATACTGTAAAACCCTAATGTTCGCAAGCCCCTAATTTTCACGAATTGTAAAATTTGCAAACTTTAATGGGAGCGAATAATTCTATTGCCTGCAGAGGCCTATTCCAGCCTTTAGAAATCACAAAATTTAATGGTCGCGAACATGATCCCCTGACCGATTCGCAAAAAATCAGGGCCACGAAAATAAAGGGTTTTACAGTATCAGACCTCGGACTAATTTGCAATTGCACAATGGCTCATATACCACAGCTGTCAACCACACTATACTTCGTACCACCTTCAGTCCGAGCGCAGTGGACGCCACGAACTATCCCAGCCGATCCAGCGCCGGGAGAAAATCACGTGATCTGCCGGTTGGGCGGAGCGTCACAGGGAGCTAAAGGTCACATGACACTCTCTCAACGCTGGATTGGCTGGGATGGCTCCTAGCGTCCGCTGCGCTCGGACTGAAGGTGAAACGGAGTATAGCTGCGGAATTTTAATAATTGTACAAAACAGTTTCTTCAATAAATAAATTTGTAGAATTATAAAAAGTACTCTACCAAAATGAAAAGGGAAGAACAAATTTGACCATTATGGGATGGAATCGTTTGCTTGACACACGTATAAGTTCTCAGCAAAACAAGAAACTCATTCACAACCTCTGGTAAGCAGGGAATCTCAAGGAGAACAGTGTGAACAGCACTAGAAATGTTTCTTACGTTGAGGTCAAGGTTGAATGCCTTGCACAGGACCTCTATCTCAAACTTCAAGTTCAGTTTCAGTTCAGGTTCTCGGTGTAGCTCAGAGAGCACGTTCAGAATGCCCATTGTCCATGGGTTTGGAGGCTTGAACACCTGGGCAAAATAGCACATCCAACAACTTAAGAGAGCCCAAAATTGACTTAGAAACAGGGATGTCAAAGTATGAGACATGGGAAGAACTACACAGGATTGCCGGTTCCTTCCATACCCTGCTCTTTGAACAGGATTCCACGACCTTGGCGATAAAGGGCACCACGTAGAGCAACTCTTGCTGCCCTTTGTGGAACGCCTCGATCAGCAGGGACTTGATATCCATGTCCTGAAACGAAAATTACGCATTAGCGTCACCGTTCTGAAGCCAACCGAGCATCCACAAGCAAGGTGAAAGGAATGCTCACAACTAGCAGAATGGGTCGATTCTTTGCCATGGTGAGCATTCCGAGCCAATGTCCGAGGCTCTTGAGCAAAGACCTGTCAGAAAAGTTGGCCAGTGCTTTGTCGCTTGTCAGGAGCACCTGAAACAGATGAAGCCACATATTTCGTGATGCACCACACTCTGCACCAGACGAGACACACAGGGAGGATGGTGCGAATGCTAGAATAGCCCTTTAGTAAGAAAGGAAAAGGTGGCAGGACAAGGGGAAAACGTTACCTAGACTATTAACAAATAGCAGTCCTTCCACACTGCAACAAGAGCTTACCTTGATATTCCGAAACGTCTCCCGGATAACTAGCCTGGAGAGTTCTGGAACCTTGACAGTGTCCAAGAAGTTTGCATACAGCGTGTGAAAGTTGGGCTCGATGGAAGCCCGTTTCATAACCAAGTACTGGGCAAACCAAGGCCAGTACTCTTCCTTCACCACCTCTTTGAACTCTTCTGTCTAGATTGAAAAACAAATTGACAACAGAACCTTGATGTAGAACAAGGTCTCAATCCAAATGCACAGGTCGTCACGGGTACTGTCAGCGTCAAAGTGGATATGAAATCATTTTCATATTTACAAACGCAAGATCTGCAACTATTCATATCGGACAGTGTTTCCTGCCCAGTTCACACTTCAAACGAGCAGAGCTACAAAAACTAGCAAGCATAAGTACTCGGTACCTTTTGAGGGAGATTCATCTGCGACAGGTTGTTGATGATGAACGACACTCTGTCCTGGACACTCTCTGGGGGAATCACTAATTTGTCGTCCTTCTCCGTGGCTCCCAGCAGAGTGTCTATATTTGTTGGATTTGCTATGGAGGGCTGTGTGCACATGTAGTAAAGTGATTAGAAACATTGGCAACCTCAAGAGAATTCTATTAGACACCTCACACACCATTACGAGTGGCGACGAAAAGCTAGTGACGGCACGCCCCACATGATGATCACTAACCATCTTCTCTTTCCGTGAAAGCTGATTGAAGTAGTAATCGCGCACAATCCCCTTTATGTAGGACTGCGGCAGGCACGGGTTATCTGCAGCTTCCTTATATGATTCACCAGGGTATGGAGTGCATTCCCGCAGCTTGAAGTGCTGCACCACAGGAAGAGAAATCGTCTTCGACTACCATGCAAGTTGCAGCAGGCGTTGCGTATGGTCAGCGGTGCCATGGGTGGTTGCATACGGTTAGAAAATAAGCAAGTCATTGGGATAACTTGTGCACATAAGCACGACGACCAGCCAATCCAACTACTGGCTGCTGCTCGTCGTCGTGCCAAGTGCATTACAAATCCGCCAAGCAGCATCAACAAACGTGAAGCGCTCAAAGTTCCAGTATTACCAGATTCTGCCGTTATCCTCATGGCTAGCCTTTTTCATTAAAACTCACGAAGATGCCACCAACGCGAGAGGATGATGCCATATGCCTTCTTAATGCACTTTACGGAGACAATATGTGTTCTGGGCTTCCATTACATTTACAATGCCTCCCGCTACTATTGTTTACAGGGTCAGGTACCCAAGTTGTAAACTTCTAATTGGCCATACAGTTACATACGTGGCAATGCGTACGCCGTCCACGTAATCATCACTTAATGCAAACAAGAATGGCTGCCGGTGTATAAGGCTAGCATCTGATCGTACTTGTTTCACGAGTTTTATGCATATGACCATGCTTGTCTCATGCATGGGGTCACTCCCAATTCCAAATTAACTCAACCGTTGGCAAGTCGGCGAGCTTCAAGCTGTTTACCGGCATTCCAAGCAAGCATGTCTTGCCTGTTACGGCTTCAAAGTTTCTCGAGATGAGGCATCTTCGTAGAGTTGCCCATGCGCATGCCTGGCAATATAAAGGTACTTAAATGCCTCTGGTCTGGAAACTCTACGATTTTTCATCCTAGTAAATTTTTCAGCAACAAGTGTCACAGATCGCAGTTTGGGGGAAAGAGAAACTTTCGAGGATGCAAATAGTTTCGAAGAAAACCCTTTCCAATACTTATTTTTAAAGATTTGTCTAGAACACTTCAAACCAATATTACTTGCACATTTCGACAAAAAGTTATTTGGATACAATTAATAGTTACATATTGATGCGATAGACGACGTCTCCAGTCCCAATGTCTGCATACGCTCACCTTGCTAAGCCCTGCCGTCTATAGGCAGCAGCGGCGTCGAGTGCCCGTCACTAGCCTCAGATGGATTTCTGATCATGCTGGCACATTGCAAGCTACGAACACTGCCTCTTGAAAACGTAAAAGTCTTTTCTTTAACGCTCGGCGAGTTTAGACGTATTGTTAGTCCTTCTTGTAGGCTCCTCAACCAATGTGACTGGTTTTCCTCTAACACCGAAAGCGTACTTATGGTGCCTATTCCATTAAAAAATGGAAAAGCTCGTGGTGACATGGAAGAATTCTCAGTCATAGGAAAAGCTCTCCCCTAGTGTGACAAAGATTCCAGACAAGAGGCATCTAAGGACTGTCAATATGCACACCAACACAAAAGCATAAGAACACCACAAGACCGACAGCAAGAACAAGCAGAAATAAGCAATCATATTGTTACATGCAGACACGGAGCACACAGCGATGGCCGAGTAGGACTGCAGAGAATCGTGACATGTGGATACTCCCCAAATGCCCAGCAGGCATGCAACCTGCTGGTACCCAGCACTCTCACTCACACCCAGTCACCAAGTGCCAAGCAGAACAGGCTGATGAGTAGCATTCCTCTGGGCATGACGGTCCCCCTTCCACACGTACAGCCAGCCATCCAGCACCCTCCCTGCCTTTTGTTTTCATGCAACAATCGTGCCCAGAAATGCCTGATACAGATTAGACAGGGAAACATCACAACAAACTTTGCAGGGAGAGGAAGAAAAGCGTGACAGCAAAGGGCCCTAAAAGCAACAGCACAGGTAAGGGGTGAGCAGAGCACTAATGAGTGTCAACAGTTAAAGAATGAGATGTGTGCCAAGAAATTCAGCAAAGCAGGCATGCTTAGACTGCAAGGAAGAGACAGCCAGGACATGTAACCGAGAAAGAAAAGAAAAGGTGGGTTATGCAGAAGGTGATAGATGATTTTGCACATTTAGTTCTAATATGCCAGGAAGGTTAAAATGCAGCATTACCACCCAGCCTTACAAGGGTGGTTGATAGCTGCTTGTTCTACGCATGAAGCTTAGTGCCGGCCTTTACAGGGATGGCCGATAGCTGCTCGTGCTAAGAATGAAGCTATTAGCCTTGCCCCCCCCAATTAAACTTTTCGAATTAATCTAAATCATCAGATGGAACGTGTGCCACATTTTAAAGATACGCAAAGTTCACTGGTCAATGATACCTCAACACCACTTTAACGCAGACTTATTCAAGTGGAAACCTCATTAACACTTGTCTGCAGAAAACTTTACAGTTATCCTGAAACATTCATTTCATAACTCCTGAATTTTGTTCTCTTGCCTCATGACACTCCTGAACTTGACTCATTTACAGAATAAAATCTAAAAAAGCACGAATGGTCTATGCCCACAGTAGATTCGATTTGCGTCATCACAACACAAAACATTTTCCAAGCCTCCACTAGATATTCAAGATACACAACACTTCCTGTTGGTGCTTATGTATGCTATATTGTCATACCAGATTTTAATTTGGTCCATCACACAAAATATTTCCTTCAAGGCGATAAAGAAACAAGGTCTATATGTAAGAAAATTGTTCCAACCCTATATAGCAATTCTACACTTAATCATAATTTACTCCATCTAAACAGTACCGCATGATCTAAGAAATCAAATGCTAGATCAAACAACCAACAGAAGTTCAGTGAAAGAACCACTAATCTACTACATTACAAAAGGACCAAATGAATGCCCACTGCTCAAAATAGCTCATTCACACTCCTTAAAAAAAAAAAAAAAAAAAAAAAAAACTGAGGGTAAAATATTGGGAGATTACTACACCCGTTTTCACCTAAAGAACCATAGTAAGAAAAAGTCCGGCGCCACGCGAGCCATTACTAATTTTCCCCTTTATGCGGATAATTAAGAGATATGTAGGTGAATGTTAGATTATATATATGTTATCTTATCCAGATGTACACGTTTCAAACGCCAAAAGCATTGCTTTTTTCTCCGACAACGAAATATCGTAAAAACTCTTTAGCGCCGTGCATGAACAATGCGCAAAACTTGCTTTTTCTTGAGGTGAAAACGGGTATAGTAGGCTTTGCCATTAACTTGCCATATGCCCGACATGAGATTAAGAAACTTAATTATTTTTTGCGATCGCAATGAGCAACAGATGATAAAAAAATATGGGCAACAAAGGACTGCTTCAAGCAAGTTACCAAGAAATCTGATTTACTGTCTAAGTCTATTGTGTTTTAATGAGGATGCTAAATTTTTAAAATCTGTTCTAGGAATTTGAACACTTGCCATAGTTGGTTTTTAAAGTCAATTTCATAATGAGCTCGCATGCTTCAACACTTCATTTTACCACCACAAACAATGGTGCCTGTCAACAAAATGATAATAATAGGAAAGAAAACAAAACGGGAGAGAGCATGTGCGAATGATGCATCGGACGGCAGCTCGTGCCACCTAGCAGAGAGCTGCAGAGGTATGCAAAGCGCATGCCTTTGACCGCTGCCAGCACTGTCGGCAAGGGGCACAGGCTGCCGCCCAATATAGTGGCGCTCACCTCACCTCCCCTTCCTTCCTTCCTTCCCTCCCCTCCCCCTCCCCCTCCCCCTCCCCCCCCCAAAACAAAGTATCCTGCAATGCGAGTTTGCCATGACTGTTATCTCCAGTATCGGTTATTGGGGCAGCAGAGTTCGTAAAGGGTGTCTGCGTGTTTGTCGCTCCTTTTGATAAAATTTTGTAGTCAACCCCAAAGATCGGCTCCCCAATATTTTTTATCATTCATCTCTTCACCATCGGTGGGATTCTACAGTAGCCAAATCCTGTGACCTGGTTTGTGGCGACTTGGAAGGAGCCAAGTGTCTACCAAAAAGTGCCTGCTGTTGTTTCGAGAGTTTCCAGAAGATTTCCTTTCTAGTACCCACTATCAGCCTCTGCTACTTTTCACGCCATGTTTAGACAAAGGAACTTGATACAACATTTATTGCTGACTGCAGAATACGGCAGCGAGGCCCAAAAATACGGAGGGGGAGGAGGCAGGTAGGTGTAGATTAAACCCCTTTATACGGAAAGGAGCGAGACATCCTTTGAAGAATGCCGCCTGCTATATTGGGCCGATCCAGGCGGCGCTACCGTCGACGCCTGAGCGCGAAAGAGCAAAATATAACAACAAGAGTGTGCAGCATGAGGGACGAGGAGGGAGAAGGAATGCCTATGCTGTTGGAGTGCAGTGCATGCTATGAGCTCATGTCGCCAAACAAATAATGCCAATTATGCAACATCACAGCTTTCATCGTCTTTCTTTGAGCACATCCTTCAGGCTGGTAGACCGTGACAGTACGCTTTTAGCCTGTGTGTATGTATTTGCGTGTCTTTCAGCCTTTGGCTGTGCTCAGACTCAAATATAGGAAGGCCGTCTGCTATCTTGGGCTGATCCAGGCGGCGCTACAGTCGATGTGCGGGTGTAAAAAGCAAAACAAAGATAAAAGGTGCGCGCGTCAGAGGAGGAGGAGAAGAAGTCGCTACCTTTTTTATTCAAGAGCATTAGGTATAGAGAGAGTCAATGCTGGACGACTGAATACACAATACCCTCCCCTTGGCCTGCATTGCCATTCCTTCAGAGAAGACAACACGAACCAGCACCAGAATGGGTTCCGACTTAAAGGCAGCAGCCAGAATTTCCACAATGTTGGAACTCAAGATTTATGCCTAGAGAGTTTAAGCTGCTTTTCTCGGCTTGGTTTCACAAGGTTTTCCGCATCTTCACCCAAAGACACTCTTACATGTTTCGTCCGAGATATGTTGTAACACACTGGTGATTCATACTCCTGCAATCTGAACCCAGTTATAGTCTATACAATCCAGCCTATCATCCTCCCTGCACTCTCGGCTACATTGTTTCAACCTACTTTGGAACCTGGATAAAACGGTCACACGTCCTGTTCACCCTTTGTTGACGAAGGGAATCTGAAATTGTACTTAAATACATTCAAATCCCAACAGCTTCTGACCTAAACACGAGTTGTGTGACTCTAGCAGGTTTTGTTTCACAGGAAGCAATATCAATGAAAACAAGACGCAGACTTTTCCTGGAACCATTCCCACAAAAACAAGGACGTGTTAGGTATATGAGCGGTCTTATTATTAACAAAAAATATGTCATATGCACAGAAGAGTTGCCGCCTCGTACGGCTATAAAGTGGGAATTTCGGAGTAACAGGAACAGATCGTAAACACCCCTCCGAGGTCGATGCACAGAAAAGAGCCCTGCTGACCTTGGCGCCTACCGCAGTGGGCTTGGCGACACCTCCAGTGGTTGCAGACAGGCCTGTACCCGAAGAGGGCGCAGAGGCCGGAGGCGGCTGTGGACGGACAGTCACCCCTGCCGTCGTGGTTGCCGGGTTCAGGCCCTGGGCCAACATCGCCAGATTGTGGGGCAGGGTCTGACCCTGGGGTCGGTTCAGGGGCTCTTGTGAACGTGCCCCGCAGTCCACATACTGGAACAAAAGGAGCACCCTCGGTGACAATGCCAGTCTTTCGCATGTCTCCTGTTGTCCCTAGGCAAGCACCACTTTTCCCTGGTAGTATGTAGCTTTTGGAAGCTGCTTGGTGGACTTGGAAAGACAAACTGTTTATTTGAAAGACGGTAATGCCAACAAAGACAATCTCACCTCTTTCAAATGTTCAGGAAAGTCCTTGAAGTGGGCGATGGAAGCCAAGTGCTGGCAATACTGTGGGTAGTCCTTCAACCTAGATCACAAAGATCATGGAAAGTATTAAAGCAGCTCTTGTCACACTATTTATTTCAGCAAAGATGCAACCTGTGGCAGAGCCAAGAAAATTAAGGAAAGGTAAAGAAAATTAAGGAAAGTAAATCATCAAATATCTGCTTTGTATGAGTAGCCATTCATATGGCAAATCATAATTTTATCTTTCATCATATTTAGATGAATTTCTGATAATTCAAACAAAATTTGTGGCTTCCTGAAGTTTCAATGAATGACAGTCTACAGTATGTTGGTCAAAACAAATTCCCAAGGAAATTAATATGTACCGGCTTTTGAACCTGTCCAAAGCAGTGATGCCGAAGTAGTACATCTTGGTGCCGTATGGCTTCCGCAATGCGTCAAGCACATATCGTAAAGCCAAACCAAGGGCCATGTACCTGAACAGTGATGAAGGCAGAATTAGAAATGGGGGTCACACAACGACGGCTTTGAAATGGCAGTTAACCCCACGAAAACAGTGCAACTCACGTTACAAGGCTCTGTTCAATAATTCCGCCGAAGAGTTGGGCTGTTATGATCAATTCTTTCTC
The DNA here is from genome assembly GCA_037355805.1 of Ixodes ricinus. Taxonomy (NCBI): domain Eukaryota; kingdom Metazoa; phylum Arthropoda; class Arachnida; order Ixodida; family Ixodidae; genus Ixodes; species Ixodes ricinus. The sequence goes on along the minus strand of JAZHYW010001131.1, from coordinate 190,413 downwards.
CGGATATTGTGGAAAGAACCGGTACTCTTCGAAGAGGTTCTTGATCATGCAGTTGAAAACATCCTAGAATTGGGTGCAAGAGAGCAGTAGAAAGAATATATTAACACCTGAAGACATTCATAAGTGAAAAAGCTAACGCAAGGAAAATCTCAAGAAACAAAGGTTTTCCTCACCCTTTCAGACTTGTTTGGGGATTCCTGGAAGCGCTTGAGCATATCCAGTACTTCCGCAATAGACAATGTTGGGTGAGGTGGATGGTTGTAAATTCGTTGGAAATAGCCATTTGCTTCGTCTTCAATCTCCTTGGACACAGGTTGGTTCATTTCTGGCAGAATGTTTGACACATCTGGGAACCAAAGTTTCAAGTGAGCCACAAGTGATATGCAGGCTGTATACTTTCCGGTTTTAACCGAAAAACACCGATAAACATCTGCCGGTGTCGAAAAAACAAAATTGGTTAAAACCGAAAAACAGTTTTTTTCATATTTTCGAGCAAGCGCTGGTTTTTTCAACAAAACAGTTCGGTTAAAACTTACCAGTTCTAACCAAAAAACACCAATAATCATCCGCCAATGACGGAAATAAAAATCGTGGGAAACGAAAAAAACATAGGTTTCTAAATATTGTTTTCTTAGCAATTCTTTTTTTCGCTGAAGAAGTCCTACGCAAACTTCCGTCAAACACATACCCAGAATCATGCACTTTGTCTTTCTTTTGTGACCTACATGGTCCTGGACTCTTGGAGTACAGAAGCTTTGTTCTACCGATGTCCAAGGTCAGTGGTCCTCCTAAGCCACCGACCTTGAAGATCACTATCAGTGGCCCGAGAGGCCAGTCACAGTTGGCCAGTACTGTCCCAAGACGCGTTAAACGTTTTGGGGCTTCCCATGTCCACTCCAAATGCTGAGCATGCATTCTCAAAATTGCCCGTCGTCAACAGGAAGAAGTGACAGACACAAGTCTAGGAATGTATGCGTGCATATACTACAATAATCAAGTGTGAAAGAGATTGTGTAAGAGATGCAAATAAATTTTGAACTGTTTTTAGTCTTCAGTGGTTGTTTACATTCGCAATTTTTCTACCGATAATCACTGTTTTTAGCGTCTGCACAAGAAAATTCACCGAAAAGCACCGGTATTCTAGAAATAAATAAACACCGATATACATCCGCCGATTTTTGTCGTAAATAAACACCGGAAAGTGTACACCCTAGTGATATGCATACTTTGCAACAAAGGAACACACAGATTGATGTACAACTGTCATCTTTCAGAAACTGATCAGAGTTAAGAGGGGGATGATGGCCTCAAAATTCAAATTTTTCAGAATGTCTTTTTTTTTTTCAAAAATGATGTTTATGTTTATTAACTTAGAAAGAATGGTTTCAGAAACTTTCATTTATAAACATGCAGGATTTATCTCGCAATAAATTATTTTCAACATGTCGGCAGCCCTCCAAGTCAGCAGGGAGCAAGTTGTTTTGCGTTTTTTATTTAGCGCTGCTTCACACTTTCCAGGTTTAAAAGTATCAATGGCCAGGAGAACCCTATAGTATATCCAAACAAAAAAGTTTAGAAAATTTGGTTTGAGCAATTTTATTGGTCGAGACCCAAAACAGGGTTTACAATTGGTCCTGCCCGGTGACGTGATATTGTGCCATCTTCAGTAACACCCTTTCACAGTATCTTCCACTTCAAATCATATTCCTGCATTGCTGCTCCTCCTTAGTATGATTTGCCTCTTAGTTCTCGCTAGTTTATCTGTCTAGGAATGACTGCTACAAAAGTTGGCTTGCCTACAAACAACACAAACTGGTAGTTATTGCCAGGGGAACAACGAAGTCTCAAAGAGGAAGGTGCTAACAATGCTCCAGGTGAATTTCGCCTACCTCAGACTCATAGAAAACAAAGAAACCTAAAGATAAAACTTCAAATGCATTTTTCTCAGTTTCACTTTTTGGCAGGAAATGTGGCATGAGGAAATGTATCACTTGACTGGACTGACATTTCCTGAGGAACGAGTTAAGGTACTCATAATCAGAAAAAGCTAAATTCTTCATGACAAAAACTGAATATTTTTACAGACAGAATTTTTTTTAAATCTTTTGCTCTATTTGGATGTTACTGTTTTTCTCTAGAATTGCATTTTCTACAACTAGTTTTTACCATAACTTGCACTATAAGTATTCTACTTCACATTAAACCAAACATATTGTGAATTGCAATTATTATTTCTAAAAATAATTCCTAATAAGGTAACTTTTTTCTGAAGCTCGTTAAGTATAGTATGTTGTAGAATTGACCTACAAGACAAACTTCAGATGTTATCAATCCTAATGGGATTCAATTCACCCTGAAAATTTGAATCAATTTGAACTAATGGTTCAAAAGTTGACCTTCCCAGGCCATGTCCCCCCTAAAGGGGTACTCCGGCAATTTTTTCAGGGTCGCCGATTTGACTCAAAATTGACTCAACACACCGATAGACATGGCTGTACCAGTTGCCCAAGTATTGTGTGAAAAGAAAGACATTTCGCGGTTATTGACTTTTCAAATTTCGTTTTCATCGTGTTTCTCAAACCGGGAGCCTCTACTGGCAACATTGAAGTGTGATGACAGAAATGGTACAAAGTGGGCAGTAAGCCATGTTCCCAACTGATTACAAGACATTTGATGGTGGGAAAAGAATGCTTGGTAGCTGATTCACTAAGCAGCACGCAAAAAACACTCGACATACTCTGTTTAAAACTACCTGCACGACCCAAGAGCCTGCACCATTTGCGACGTCGCACCACTCAAGCGCGCGCGGGAATTTGAATGTTGTTTTCTGCATCATCTTCATTTACGGTTTTCTCAATTGCTATTTTGAATTTTGAGAAAACAAATAGCATACCGTGAAGACTAAGACCGGGTAGTCAGAAAATGGAGTTTGTGTGGGTAGCTCAAAAAAGGCCGGAGTAACTAAGTTTGGCGGTTAACAGCTGAAGTGACAGCTCCAAATAGTTACTTAGGGCAATTTTCAGAACACCCGCTTGCTCTTGTAGGTGCAGGCGTTCCTTTCCAAAGCCCACTTACCCAGCTGAGAGCCAAACTGCCCCTGGAGCTGAGTGCCGAGGGTGGGCACCACGCTCGAGAAGTTGGCCCCCTGGGCCGGTGGCCCTGTGGTGCTAGCCCCAACGGCACCGGGGGTCCTGCAAACAGCTTGGCAGGAGAGCCGGGAGTGGCAAAAGCCCCCGCAAACAGTGGAGGGCCGCCTCCTGGCCCAGACGCCAGCGGGGCGGGAGGCCCCACCAGGGGCCCCGTCGGACCCGAACTGCCCAGCGACAGGCCTGCCATCGAACTTCCCAGCGAGCTCAACACCTCCATCTGCTGCTGTTGCTGCTGCTGCTGTGAGGAAGAAGCAGGAGCAGTGGTCTGTCAACAGAACTCTAAAACTGCAGTCTGAGGGCAACACTCACAGCAGCCTGAGGTGGATTGAGGCTGGCAGACGAGAATGCTGGCTCCAGGCCACGGGGGTCTTGACGACGCCCGGCGGTGGTTGTCGCGGCTTGTTCAACAGGATGCTGCAGTTCCCCACCATGGTCAGAATTGTCTCCGACAGATCCTGGCTCACATTCCTGCCAAACGAAGCGGTGGTGAAACATTCCCCTCTGAAAAGTATCCGTCAGAAGCCGGAACAAAAACTGTTCTGAAAAGAGACACTCACGCAGCATACTGCTGGAGACAAGAGAGCATGGTGGCCAGAGTCTCGGGCGGCAGCTGGGCGCTCTTTGGGAGGTTTTCTTCCTTCACAATGCCGCCCAAAATCTGGGGACAGCGACGCTTCAGGAAGTTGACACAATGCTGAATGAAAGGCTCCTGCAAAAAGAGGTGCGATTGGGACTTGATTGGCAAGCAAAATACTACTTACAATATGGTAACCCAATCCCAATCAAAAGATGGGAAGAGAATGATTGAGGAAAATGATGAAAATCTAAGCCCACAAGTTAAGCCTGTCAAATTCGTTGGGTTGAAGTTGTAGTGGCAATGCATAACTGCACCAATCAGAGACCACACAAGCAGAGCATACAGACAGCATTTAAGCACTACATCGCTGTCTGAACTCCAATTTCGAACCTTGTGACAATTCTCGCTTCCCTCTGCCCTCCACAGCGAGTCACAGTTAGTTCAATATAGAAATAAACCACCATGAACACAAAAACTCGCAGAATTAGTCGCAGGAACACCCTCAAAATCCTTCAGTGCAGCGGATGAAGACTGGAAACTCCCATGAGCCACGTGGTGCTCAGTCGATTGCAAGACGAAGGTAGGCATACCTTGTGCTCATAGATCTTGTCGGTGAGCCACTTGTCGAGCTTGAGGTACTCCCGGCGAGAGGCCAGGCAGGCCAAGTCAATGACCAGCGGAAACGAGTTGCCGCTGAGCAGCATCGACAGAGCCTTCAGGTCCTGGGCCACATCCAGGATCCGAGAGAGGCGTCCTTGCTCGCACTCCCCACCACGCACATACCAGTCCGCCATAGCGTGCATGATCAATGATCGCACCACAGTCACATGATTCTGCAAGCAAACGCGTTTCTTCAATTAGTTCCACACAACGGGGCAACACGAGAAACATCTCTTTTAGCCTGTTTTGATAAAATTTGCAGCAAAATGACAAACTAAACATTGAGATAAGGAGCAGAGTTGGCATGTATTCAACGCTCCCGTATTGTAGCAAGATTCAGTAAACATTTCCTACAGGTATTACCTAGTTCTTACTAAGCACTGACATTTTCCTCATTAAACAGTGGCCAGCCAACTTAGTGTTTTGAAGGGAGAAGAACGAGGTGGCCCTCAACTGTACCTGAACATTCCAGGCAGCTTGCAGTACAATGGCAGAGTTGGGGTGGTTGCTCAAGAACAAGAACACAAGGTTGGTCAAGAGCTCGTGACGAAATGCCTGCATGGGTCCCTGAAAAAGACAAAATTTCAGTATGAGGGCACCAGTTGACACTATGCATATGCAAAACTAAACTGAATGAATAAACGTGGATGGAAATATGCAGGCATATAAAAAATGTAAACTACGCTCTAGTCTCATAAATGCCACAGATGCACAGATTATGCTGATTGAACCATGGCACTCAATAGTCCCATCATCCACAGCAGACATCAAATGAAGCAGTTGAATCAATGCAAAGAAGATTGAAAGAAACTGTGGCCGAACAGGTAAGTGTAGAGACCAAAATTAAGTTACAAGTTGTTCTTACGTGGCAAATAAACTTTGCGCAAGTATAGCTTCCTCTACACCCACTATGGACCATTCCAATAATCACTTCCTGGGAGCTAGTATCTTTATCTACTGGATTGTGGATCGAGTTCAAAGCACATGCAAGAGCTCACTTCCGTGATAGTCCCAGTAACTGTGCTCTCTGCAAGGGCGATGAACGCCGAAACGGTGTATATTTAACATCCCCCAGCGTATTCAAAATATGCGGGAGATCAATAGTACTATAGTAATTTGGGAAAGCCCACTCGGGAAAGCCCACTTAAACTGTGAGTAAATTGGGTGAAAATAAGGGGTGGGCCAATTTATAGAGTACAACAAAAAACCAACAAACATATTCGCCAAGCCGAGGATGCAAAGTCTCGTAAGGAACGTGAAAGTCTGCTTCTTCGTGGTCTATTCGCTCAACTCGTCAAGCAGACTATCGGTATACGAAAAAGTCGCCAACCGAATGTCATTTACCTTATAAATTTAATTGATAACAGCAAGTGAAATATCAGACGCCATTTTCAATCTGGTGCTCGATTTTTGGACCCTGTGCGGATAGGTCTACCACCAAACTGATGGTCAGCCAAACGTTTTTTCCAAGTGGTTCCCAACAGCACCATCAAAGACCCCAACAAATGCGACAAATGTACCTGTACGACAGTGGTGAAAAATCCTACCCCATTACTGCAGAGGTCAGCTGGCCAGTGTTACTGCTAGAAGCGAGCTATCTTTAGGCATTCTGCATGACCCAAAAACATGCCTAACACTGGAGTGGGCCACTTTCGAGGGTGGATCATATCTCGGGACGGAAGCCTACTAACCGAGGCCTGCAGTAAGCCCAGCATCAACAGGTCGGGGCAGTGCTGGACAGGGTACTTGAACAGGTCATGAACATGCACCGAACTGTGGACTTTTCAGTCAGGTTCAGGAGCGTCTCAATGAGGTCTAAGGACTTCCTGAAAAACAAAAAGAAAACGCCAGCATTCAGCAAGTATGTATATATATATATATATATATATATATATATATATATATATATATATATATATATATATATATATATATATATATGGGCGGTTTCATTTGGATTCAGGCAACCAGGTGCAGTCATATTTTTTATTTTGCCTCAAATTTTTATATTTCGTGGCGCATGTTCCAAGAAGAATAATCCTTTTTGTTTTAATGTCCTGACATGTTTAGTTTCCGAGAAAAAAAAAATCTCAAAGAAGCGGGAAAGAACAACGAGGTTTTGACGATTGTCGTGTGTGGCGTTTTTTAATCACTCCCAATCTCAAAGTATTCAAAAGAGAGAGTCTATATTTTTTTAGTGTGATATATATCAAGTAGGTAAAACGACATAATAACTACCATTTATTATTCGTCGCTCCAATTTGTGTAAAAATCCTGAAACATGCCTCTGCGAACAACTGTGAGCTAAACTGCGGGATTTTTTTTTTTTGAGTCAACTATGTTTAGTATTATTTTCAAAATAATACGTGTAGAACCTTTCATTGCCTTCCAAATTAGGCAAAGTTTGTGCCTTTATCATGTACGAGTACTGAGAAATAAATTATGAAACAAAAAAGGTTTTCACTTTTCCTTCAATTTCAACACGCTATAAAAAAAAAAATGTTTTTTGTTTGCGTTGCGTTTTTTACACTTTTCTTTTACCCAGAATACATTCCGTTAGAGGTATATGCACTGGTTCTGAGTTTCAAGCCTCTAAATATGCTAAAAAATTACTCTCTTCTGTTATCAACATGAATTTCGCATTAAAATATATGATTTCGCATTTAAAAATCAAGGTTTCAAATAGAAAGTGTATTTTACTCTATTGTTTTACAATATTATACTTTGATATTTCTAACGCGGTATAGATTATATAGCGCATCGGGTTTAGGCTTGAGGCCTCTCCAATCATGGCACCGGCGAAAATCGTCTCAAAACCAGCTTTCGGCAGTTGCGATTTTATAGTGTTTAGACGTTTGGAATTGCCAACTTGTTGTTATACGCCTAACGACATCAATGTCTTTTATATGATTATTTATTAAACGTCCCTTAGATTATTATAATAAAGAATAAAGGGGCATTTCGGAATTAAAAACTTAAAAACCAAAGGGCACAAGATGTACGAGGATTTTCTATCTGGCACGTCAAAGCACCAACACAGAACTAAAGAAAGCTGTTCTTATTCCTACACGCCGCATATTTAATTCAAGATGCCACAAAGAAGATGGCTGCCGATGAGCAGACCGAGCACCGCCTAACAATTATTGGTTATTGAAGAAAGCCTGGAGGCTTCCTCAAAGGACCCACCAGTTGGAAACGTCCCGGTTGTCGTCTTCGGGGAGTGCTTTGAGTATCTCCATGGACACGGGCCTGTACTTGTAGTCGGTCAGGCACACTATGTCCGAGTTCTTTATGATGTGATGAAACAAGGAGAACTAGAAAAAAACAATACCAATCAGTGTCGCAGCCACCACTGGGGTCCCACAGTTCAGGAGCAGAAGAGGCCCCACCTGTGAGTCGGGGTTGCGCCAGGCGCGGTACAGGCGGTCCGTGGGGAACGGCTCGTTGCCAAGGCCCCGACAGAGGCCGTGCCACAGCAGCTTGAGGCCCTGCCGATCCTTCACAAAGAACCCTGGGAAGTCCAGTTCTCCCACCACATCCTTCCAGTTCAAGCTCGGCACCTGCCAGTTTCGGAACAGGCAGCTGTGGCACTAGATGCATGACGGCGGAGAGGAGGGGTTGGAAACGGTACCGCCACTCACCAGGTCGTAGAGAGCCTGGACGAAGATGTCAATGTTCCACGAGGCGTGGCCAGAGTCCTTATCCGGGCCCCAGCTGGACGAGCCCGTCGCAGAGGATCCCAGACCTTGGAGGGGTTCCGTGAGGCCCGTGTGAGTGTTGGCCATCATGCACAGCACCCGAGCCACCATGCACGGACCGGGGTCTCGAAGGCCCATAGCCATCAGCCCCTGGCGACATTCCTCCACGCTGCAAACACGGTGCAATCAGTCAGCATCAAGAAGGACCAAGAACCAAATGTTTTAATGGCATTTACTGACCACAGGTTTAAGCTAGTGAGGAATAAGTGCAATATAAGCATTTCTCTCTCTCTCTTTTTTTTTTTTTTTTTTAAACCTTGGCAGAACACAGTTCTAGCCACCACTCGCCAAAAGTTCTTGCAACTTGCACCGACAAACTAGCCACCTAAAAACTGAGCGCACAAACCTTGCAGTGAAGCCGTAGCCCACCTCTTTGATTAGTTCAACATGTGAGGGCTCCATCTGCGATAAAGATACCAGAGAAGAAGTGTGAAAAAATGCGTAGCACGCAGAATCAGTCGAAACAAAAGAAGCGTGCACCCACGGGTTTGGACATGTTCGAGGATGGCTCGGTCATCCCTTTCTCCATCAGCACATCAGAAGCCTCGCTGTAGAGAAGTGGGCTAGTACAACTGGCACCCGGTCCTGGGGAAAGTCTGCAAAGAGGCAGCCCTGTGAGGTACACTTTCTCCATAGTATGCATGCTTACAAACAAGAGCCACTATCGTTCAAATCTGGTTATATTTTTCCCATGAGGTTCCTAGCTCTCCCTACCTTTCCTCAGAGTCTCAAAGAAGGCTTCCTTCTGCTCCGTGCTAATGCCGTAGTGCTCAGGAGTTTTGTTCAGCAGTTCGACCAACAAGAGATGGAGAGCCTCCGGAGTGCAGTCCTGAAGGCCCCCTTCTTGTCCCGATGAGGTGTCTGAACACCAAAGGGAAACAACACTGTAAATTCACAGCCACAGGGGGTAGCAACGATGTGCAGACCTGCCATTCCCTTAACAACCTCAGCAAATCCAAACATGCTGCATAAACACAGTGAGGGTGCAGGCAAGCTGGTGTAAGTTTACCATTATGTTATAGCAACCAAGACTGAATGCAAAAAAACCATGAAAACACCTTTGGCAAGCTCAAGGGAAGTTAGGTGTCAGTGTGAAGATAACAAATGAGTTTGGTAGGCTTGGCGAGCAAGGTCGTTCCGGGCTGGGTGTTCTAAGAAGTGGGAGCTTTGTATGAACATGGAATGACCTCGCAAAGTCATGGTGTGCCATAAGTGTGTACATAGGTGGCTGCAAAGTTTGTAGAAAAGAAAAGAGAGAAGGATTTTTTGTTTTAGTTTGTTTTGTTGGCTGGTGATGACCTTGGTTTCAGAGGTGTATATAAGAGTTTTACCGAATAAACTTGTTAGCCGAGTTTGAGACGTCATCTGACTGACTTCTTTCCCTATCTTCTACTTTTGGTTGCTTCAAGGTTTTTTCACACCCAGTCTCAGGTGTTTTAACATACTGGTGATGCTCTGTTACTTGCTGGTCATGGCTCCAGATCTCAGCAACAGTCAAGCTCAAAAATTATTACCAAGCACGTTTAGTAAATATTGCTAATAAATAGGCCAATGAAATATTCCACCTTTCTCCTCCTCCTTTTCCCATACACACACACCTACTGAGCCGCCCAAGCGTCTGGACATTTGAGACCTACCAGAGTCGGTGTACGAGCGAATCAAGTCCGGAAGCTTGTGTCGAATAAACTGGATGGCACAAAGGCGCAGTTCTCCACTTGACGAGTGTAACAAAGAAGTGCCCAGAACAACCTCGTGCGCTCGGCTAAGCCTCAAGACCCTACTGATCTGAGGCAGGAGTGACGGAGTTGCTCGCAGGCTCTGAAAAGAAAATGAGCAAAAGCAAGAACAGAAGTTGAGCAGCCTGGTGCCTTTAAACACTATAACACTATGGATGCTGTCAGCCCACTGATCTCTACTATAGGGGGCTGGATGGCGCATAGCTGCTCTCCGAGTCGGGCGCAAGTGAAGCCACCGGAAGTTCGATGCTTGTCCACGGAAGTAGGGCGGCGCTGGGCTTCCTAGTGCATTCTGTCGATAGTTTGGACCAGGCTTTTTTGTCTATTTGATTGGGTTTTAATACTCCCCTTCTGGATTAAATCCCGAGAATGAGGCGTTTGAACTTGGAACATATTCACACTTGATAAACTAGAATCACAAAATATTTACTTTGAATGGCTTCCCTTGATACTTCTCGGGTCCGCATGCGTTCTTACTGCGCAACAAGCTGGCTCTTTTGAGGGAACAGGCGGAAATCCAGCGCCCTCGACGCTTTTCGAACCAGCACTCGGAAGGGTTACAAAGCCTGCCAAGCGCTCACTTCCGGGACAAGCGGCTCACTTCCGGTGGCTTCATACCTGTTTGCTCAATGCGCCATCCAGCCCCCTCTAGTGGAGATCAGTGTGTCAGCCCCAAACCTAATAGACTCTTTTCGGAATTCAGTGCCATCTGGTGACTGAAATGGCAGTTTAACTTGTACCGTACTAATGGTGGCAATGAACCTGTGGTGTGCAGTATTTTATGGGGCACCGTCGCTTTCGCAAGTCAACGGTAAACTAGAATGTGCGCTTCACTGTATAGTTCTTTTTCAATCTCTTTCAGTGTCGCTGGGGAAAAAAAATGCAACCAGTCAGAACGAAGCACCAACCCACATAGACGCCTTGTCAAAGTTCTACACATCAAGGGGCTCTGAAGCCGAGTGTGTGCTACTAACAGATTGACTGAGCCCGAGTTAGAAATGAACGCTTACGCAGCTCTTGCATTAATTCCTGCTTCATGTCCCGCTAACCTTTAGAATGTATAGGCCTCAAATCATCTGCTTAGAAGCACCTTCAATTTCTTCCTTCACCAGTAAACAGAAGACCGCCATTAGTATAGCACATATGCCGTATTTCAGATGATGATGATAGAGATCAAAGTGGCCAGACTGAATTCCAGAAAGGGTCTATTATGCCAAAGCAAAAGTTACATTTTCTTGTTCAAAAAACAGTGGCTCAAAAAAAAAAAAAAAAGAAAAAAAAGCTCCTCAACATGTCAACCTTAAAGGGGCACTGACACCCCAAAGGTCGTATTTTTTTTATTGTCTAAAACGACGCAAGTTGTAGTCATAAACACGCAAAAAAAACCGCATCGCGAAAAAAAAATTTCCCGCGCGCGCGCGCGCTTTTTATTTTTGGCGTTTAAATCTCCCGCCGCTACCTCCTTGCTTCTTTTGATCGATGACGTCAAAAATCAGGAAATTTAGAAGCTTTGTAGGCGGCATTTCTATAACATTTAATAACGGCAATCGTAAAACATGTTTTTTAACGCAATTGCGAACGCACTATGGCCCCTCTTTTTGAAATACCGAAAATCAGAGTTCGGTGAGATGTCCCTTCCTAGATTTGTGTCCTCCCTCAGAAAACTCGGCGGCGCTCGAGCAGATGGGCGAGTCGGCGAAGAAACCGGTTTTTCCCGCGCCGGCTCCCTTCTATCCCGCCAGCTCGCCTCCTCCTCGCATCGGGTCAGCGGAGGTCCGAGAAAAAGTCGAGTCGCAGGAGACCGCAAAATTTGACTCACTGCACTGGCGGGGATCGCGCGGGAACTTCAAATTCGGCATTTGGAAATTGTTTTTTAATTCACAAATACTGAATTCCCAAGTTTCGAATTTTGAGGGTAATGTCCCGGCACCGTTTTCAATCGTTTCGGATAATAAAAAAAATATGATTTTGATGTGTCAGTGCCCCTTTAAATGGAATACAAAGAAACATTGAAAATATTCAAATGACATTCTAAAACATGCACAAGCCTATAAAATAAAATAAAAAAAAGTAGGACTCGGCATTTGTGGAGTGCATTTTCAGGGCCGCAGTGTCCTAGCGTTACGTCCGACGGAACCCGAAATAAAAATTAAAGTTACGTCCGACGTAACTTTACGTAAGGATTCGAGTTACGTCCGACGTAACCCAATATGTAAATTAAAGTTACGTCCGACGGAACTCCAAATAAAAATTAAAGTTACGTCCGACGGAACTTTACCCCAAGGTTTCGAGTTACGTCCGACGGAACCCGATGTGAAAATTAAAGTTACGTTCGACGAAACCCGAAATAAAAAAAAAATAAAAAACATTTACCCCCACCCGCTGCCCGTTTCGACCTGGATGAGTTTCATACCGGTGTGGGTCGTGGTACCGGTACGCGTTCGTGTGATCACTACTGCGTTGTGCACGTTAAGGACCCCAGGTTAGCGGTTGTACGGCTAACTTTCTCATCTACAGCTAAGAGACAAGTCACCCGTGCAGGCGTACTAGCATCAAAACTGTCTAATCATACGAGCAACACGATTTTTCTAGATCAGGGCTCATATAGGGGGCTTTAGACGCGACGATGGGCCCTCAATCTGTCGTACGAACCAACACCCCAACACTGATATCTCAGGGTCTCAGCAGTCTCAGGCTCGCAGCACGCGTGCTGCAATTTCCATTTTGATAATTTTTTTTTTTTTTGTGTCGTGTCTATGAAGAAGTGGTTTCATATCGAAAAACAGATCGGAAAAATAAATCCTCTTAAAGGAGAAAAAGATTGCTGAAAGGAGAGGAAAAAGAAAGTGCATGTAACGGGAATCGAACCCGCCCGTCCTACGCAGCCTCTACACACGAGGAACACACTCCAACCCCCTCAACAAACCCGGAAGTACGAATAGAGTCGCGATTTTGACCAATTAACCAACGCTGCATCGGACGTAATGCAGAAGTAATTAATAACATTTTTATGTCTACGTCGTGTTTCTGCCACAAAGCGTAACATTCAATAAGGTTCCGTAGGTTACACAGGCCGTAACTTGTTTCAGTTACGACGGACGTATCTTTTTGGGTTCCGTCGGACGTAACGTTGCTCTTTATTTCGAGTTCCGTCGGACGTAACTTTAATCTTCATAATGGGTTACGTCGGACGTAACTTTAATCTTCATATTGGGTTACGTCGGACGTAACTTTAATCTTCATATTGGGTTACGTCGGACGTAACTCAAAACATTGACGTAAAGTTACGTCGGACGTAACTTTAATTTTTATTTCGGGTTCCGTCGGACGTAACGCTAGACACTGCGTTTTCAGAAAACAAAAACGGGGGTTATTTTTTTCAGTTGATTTTATGAGAAACTGTGGGTTGCTCAAGTTCTCACTTGAATGAACTCGTAACTTTTGTTTGGCTTCGCAGCTTCTTTGCAAATAAATTTGGTTATTTCTTAGTGCCTCACTGAAGATCATTTCTGAGCTATGTACAATAGAGATTTTTTGAGTAGGAAGAAAAAAACATCATGCCATTGAAGAAGCTTGATTTGATAACACTATCCCTATCTCCTAATACTAATAATAAAAATAATATATGTGCCAGTTTATTTGCGGGTTAGGGATCACATCACTCTTTCTTCAAAGAAATGCGTGTCCGAGTTTCAATTTCACAAAGGAAATTAATTTTCTTCGAGGCCACACAGAATACTACTAAATGCATCAACAAGAGGAGCCCCTGTCTGCAACACAACAGCTCTCAGAACCAGTTTGTTAATGATCGACCAAGAGAGTCACCTTGCATTCTCCTTATTGACACACATCTGCTGAGCATATGAAGTTAGAGACAGAACCAAAGAAAGAGTGTCTAGAATCGCATGATTCAAATAATGCCAGATTCTGTATAAGACAAGGCAGAACTATGAAAATTTGAGTTTCTGAAAGAGAACTTCCTGCCGGTGAGCATTTTTCAGGCTTGCCAGAAAAAGCAGAACTCTACATACAAAGTCTGAACAAAGCAAATAGGCACTGCCCAGGATGAGAGTGCACAGGCAGACTGCTCAACACCTCCCTAACTGACATACATCTGGTGGGTAAGACTGAAAATACAAGGCAGATATTCAGAGTCCAACACTCAGGCCTCTAGTTGATGCAACTGAACTTGGACCAGCAGTCTTCCAGATAAGAAATGGCAGTGAGTACGCACATGCCAGATGTAATGCACAAGATTAGTAGCGGAAAAATATAATGAATTACCTTCTGATGATGGAGAGGGTTTTCGACGGCAAAACAAATGCTGGACACAAATTTTGGCTTGCTCAGAACAGAGGCAAACTCTTGGATCAGATACTGGGTCTAGAAAAAAAAACCAAAAAACATTTAAGTGCCAGGAACATTCTAATTGCACACATGAACATGGAAGTGCACCATGACTTTGTGAACCCTTTGATGGTCGTTGCCGTGCGTGTACAGCGGCGATTACACATATAAAAATTTACGCCTAAACACGAAACCCCACGCACTATGGGAGGTGCTACTATCAGTTATGGCTTCTGGGAACCAAAAACATTGTATTCGCACCCTTTCTCCTTGCTATGGCTATCTATAATTTCTAAATGAAACGTTTCAAGCACAGGGATACACGCGAGATGGTCGCTTCATGTATTGTTGGCTGCTCAGTCTGTAGTGGGAATCGGAGTGTTGGCTCTTCAGACTTTTTCAACACACTGCAGAACTTTAGTTAAAGCACGAGAGCTCAAAATCAGATGGAGAAGCTTGCAAACTACCTCTGGCTCAGAGTCCGAGACCAGAAAAAAAAAATCGCGAAAGCAGACGCGTCAAAATTAAACTGAACGAAAAGAAAAGCAATAACTTTCCGTTCTATGCCTTTTCGTCTGGACAGCTTGCAAGCACCGTATATGCTCCCAATAATAATAATAATAATAAAAAAAAACTTGTGCATTGATCTTTCTTTAAGGATCACTTTAGAAAGAAAAAAAAAAAGAAAGAAAACCATATTAATAACTTACATTTTTTTAAGAAAAAAAAACAAGAAGTCAACAAAAGGGTAAACACAAGAAAACTATTTTGCAATCAGCACTTCACTGTGCGAGTTAAAATAAAATAGTTAAAATAAAAAAATACTAGTTTGTTAATTAACATTATGCCTAGAATCACCTGATGAAAGTCCTTCCCGCTGCTTTTACCATCACCACTGAAGTCCACGTGGGAGAAAAGGCAACGAAGCAGATGACGTTCTGCTTCAAACCCATGCAGGGCAAGGAGCTGTGAAAGAGAAGTCGGCAGATGAGATGTTACATACAACATAAACCACACTTGCGATTCTGAAATTCTGTGACTACCTCCAACCAAATGAAAACGGTGCAAGTTGTGTGCAGCAAAAAAGGAAGTCAGCAAATGATACAGTGAACAGTAACAAAGACAGATGCAACACTTTGGTTAGCTAGATCTCACCATGCAGTCATCACAATCAGAAGCACCTGAAAATTGAATACAATTTAGGGTCTTTAGAAAATGAAGGCAAGTGCAAAGTAGGCTTGCTTTTCAGCACACACAGGGTCATCCAATCTATCTAGCCAGAGAGAAATAACCACAAAAATGATGTGTTGTACTTGCCCACCAGGTTATGTGCCAATTATCTAGTAAAAATGAGCTGTAGGTCAGTTGCATCATACACTCTGCTTTGTTTGCAACAAAATTAGCTTCAAATGATTGAGTTAGAAATTAATACCGTAAACAACTTAATTTTGCAAGGACCTAACTTTTGCGAATTTCACGAATTGCCTACAATTCACGAAAAATAGGTCCCACGAACAATTCCGGTAAAATATAAACACATTGGAACCTATATTATTCCAATTATTCCAAAAACTTCAGCTTTGACCTAAATCGCGAAATACTGAGCCCACGAAAAATAAGTTGTTTACAGTATATAGACATATGAAACACCTTAAAGGGCCACTGAACAAAAAGAAAAAGTAAAAGAAAAACATTCTTTTTAAACAATCAATTATTTTACACAACTTTTTTTGTGAGCAATATTGACAGCGCGAGATTTATTTAAAATGTTGCGCACAAAGCCCATGATGTCACAATATGGTCATAGACTCTTTCACCTCAACGAGACGGTCATTCACTCTTTCCACCTCAACGAGATAGTCATACACTCTCTCCACCTCAACATGATGGCCAAGCAGATCCACCTCTCCTCCACATGCCCAAAATGCCGAGAAAAGAAGTGGAAAGGAGGTGACTACTGACTAAATCGCGTCTCGCGCCATCATTATTGCTCTAAAAAGTTGTTTATTTTTTGCATAAAATTTATTTCTTTACATGCGTGTCCCAACCAGACTTTTAAAAAAAATCTTTTTCAGTGGCGCTTCAAAAATGCCTGAGCAACTGTGAAAATAGTTTCACACTTCTGAAGTACCTTGAGCAACAATGAAAAACCAGTTCACACTAAAATCACCTACACCAACTTCCAAAGCCCAACTGGGGTATACTGTAAAACCCTTTACGTTTGCGGCCCCTATTTTTCGCGAATCGGTTACAGAGGTCATAATCGCGGCCCCTAAATTTCGCGAATTTCAGACGCCTGCATTGAAACTGTTAAGGATCGAAATTTTCGCGTGCCACTAAATTTTGCGAACTTTTCAATTCGCGAAAATTAAGGAGCTCGCAAACGTTAAGGGTTTTACAGTATGTGGCATAGACATATCATTTAGATTTGCACCCTAAATGCCACAAACGATGCCAAATCATGCTCGTCTATGTTAAGGGCCTTCTGCAAACCTTTCACTTGCGACCAAATAGTACAGCAGAAGCACCTCCCAAAGCTACCTTATCCCTAAGTGTGTCAAGTTCACAGTGAGATGCAGTAAGTACAGCACCAAAACAAAATATTCCTCCATTTACATTTCTGCAAAGTAGCTAACTAGGATTCAACGTTTTTGAGTTAAACACGATTTTGCCTAAAACACATTCTAAGGAGATTTTAGAGGATTCGAATTTCAATGCAATTAAGTAGCACACACATGTTACATCCACCAAAGTTTAAAAAAACCCTGAAAAGGAAAAAAAAAATTTTTTTTTAACAGTCTGGTTGGGACACGCGTGTAAGAAATAAATTTGATGCAACAAAGCTTTTTAAAGCAATATTGACGACGAGAGATTTGATGTCACGGAATGGTCATTAGCTCAACGAGATGGTCATTCCGTCTTTCCACCTCAACATGAAAGCGAAGCCGATCACCCTCTCCTCAGTGCCCGAAATGCAGAGAAAACAAGTGGAAAGGAGGCGACTACGGACTAAATCGCGTCTCGCAAAGTCAATATTGCTCTAAACAAAATTTTTTTTTTTTCACGTAAAATTAATTTTTTGACACGTGTGGCCCAATCATACTGTTTAAAAATTTTTTTTTCTTTTCAGGGTTTTTTTAGGTTTTAAAGCAAGTTATATATATATATATATATTAAAATATTGTTACTTGTGCAATTAAGAAAGTATGGTTTTCAATAGACAACTTCCGAAGAACTCCTCACATATATAGCAACCCTACCTCAAAAAGGAACATAATTAGAAACCCAATTTCTCCCACTTTTGGGAGACCACCACCCAAAAATGCTTAACCTTATACTATCAACTGAAATTTTCTTGTGCTAATGCTAACGCTCACTTGTTTTAGAGCACTTAAAGCTGCATTAAAGATGATCATAGATGATTCCCACAACAATATAATAAGAGTATGATGTGGGCAGCTGGTGTAAACTGTCACCGTAATCCTACAATTTTTATTGCGCAACGGCACAATATGTTGAGCAAAGCAGCAAGACAGATGTCACAAAAATGCTGCGACAGTTGCATGAAAATGGGCACAAACACGTCTTGTATGCTACCAAGCAATCCACTTTTTTTTTTTTAATTGCTGGTATGCGAGTTTTTTGGTATGAAGTTGAACATGTGTGCACAAGCAAATGAGGTCGCCCCCTCCAGCAAGGAAGCTAGATCCTGTTGGCTCCACTGAGCTCTCCCAAAATCTCGTCTGCCCATGTGGCTTATCTTTTGCACCCAAATTTGCACAAAGCCTCCTCCCTCTCCTTTAAAACCAAGGAATCCTGGAACCCAGCTTTCTGACAGGTGCCACCAGTTCTCTCAGAAAAGGAGCATTGCACCGTTCCACATACAAAGAACTGCAAGTGTGAACAGTAAGCTTCGGATGCATCCCTTCGCACATAGACATTAGCAGTGCCAGGAACCCTTCTGATATTTACACATCAGCAAAGTCCTGGGATGCTGCATATGTCCAAAGAGCGAGATCCAAAATTGGGTCAACACACCCATCCATAAAGCCTTGACAAAGCAGCAAATACTTCCATACACTCCCACTGCCCTCACTTCAACAGAATGCGCCCTTTGTAATTCCTGAGACAATGTCTCCAATTAATTATTGCTCTATCACAAAGCACTTTTGACCCTCAAATAAAAAGCACCACGAACGGAATGCCAAAACCATTGTGGAAAGTTATTTTTCATTTGGTTACATTAGGTAGGCTGTATGATGTTGCATCCATACCACCAATGATCGGGGGAACAGAAGCAACCACAGTGAACAACAGTGGGGCACATCAGTGCGTGGTGGAGTTGATGTCAGTTTAGTGAAGGACAAGGGTTAATACTATGAACTTAGTCTGAGAAATCGGTTTTGCTCAACGTGATTGTTCATTATTTAATCTTTAGCCTTTTGCTTTAGAAAATATAGCACGTAAATGACCTTATCTTCGACGGTCGTTCAAGAGGTTTAACAGCTTCACGCTCAAGTTGAGCATTGTGGGTGCTCGACAAAATTCGTCGAGACATTCATTTCAACGATTCCGGAACAATTAATAGAGAGCGATCGCAATTTTGTTACTGCAACTCGGCACCCGATCACGGCACATAGGTCTTTCTGGTGTCGTGCAGCCTCCAATTTCCGAACAAAGTCTGCACCTAAAGAAAGCATCTTCAAATGCTCTACATTATTACATTTTCGTTTCCGGGCGAACCTTTTTTATTTTTATTTTTTTCTAACTCATCAAGTAAGGAGGATCATAAAGGAGCACAGGCCAATTACAGAACATACGGCCTTACTGTGTCAAATATATTTGGCAAACAAAAACGCTGACAATGAGGTAGTCGCGTCTTGCACCACACAAATTAGTACCGAAATGATATGTGGCTGACATTCCATACAGCTCCCCAGAGCCAGAACTCCGTTCAGAAAAACATTCTCTACAGCGATAACAAACAGAGGTGTCCGGCAGCCCATTCCACACTACTGGGCAGTTGTATTCAGATAAATAGCACGTTTTCACCTGCCCAAATCGACAAGGTAAAATGACGTCAATGACAATGGCGGTCCCTCGTTCCGCCATTTCAAGTACGACGCAGCGTCTAGGACAGCCGCTGGCGTAAACCTATTTTGGGCGTCTACTTACGCGAGAGATCTCCTGAACACTGGACTTGAAGTTCTTCTTTGTCAAGCTGGCCACAGAGTAACTAATATAAGACAAAGCAAAAGACAACGAATCTAGGTTCATAGTTCCATGAATACCACACCGAAAGCTTCAAACTGCTTTGAAGCTTTCTTCCATTTACACGACAGGCTCCTTGAAGTGCTAAGCTCGATCGAAACCAAAAAAGGTAATGTCAGAATGAAGTCGAACATCAGGACCGGTTGGAAACACTTCACTCCATCATCACCACGACGATGACCAAAAGTCCGCTATGCGAGGGCACAACGAACAGCTACAAAGGGGCAACAAACGTCGGAATGACGGCATGAAAATCGAGAAACTGCGAGAGTATGCGCGGAGTATACTACATATCAACTGGAGAGATGCAGAAGTGGATAAAAAAATATATGAATGCATGGACATAACAATAATAATTAGATTAAATGAATCAGAGAGAGACTAGTGTCGACTAGAGGGTATGGTTTAAGTGTAATAATGTGAATGGTTGTTAATTGTAAATTGTAATTATATTGAACTGATAAAAATATTAAATACAAATATTTGTTTTATTAGAAAATATTGCAATATTAAATATTAGGGGTAAACAATAAAATGCCTAAAACAATAGCTTTTGTTTTTTATTTATTTTGAATTAAATGCGAAGTTTTCTCACTTTTTGTCAAATTAATTGAGATAATTATTTTAAATGAATAGTATGAGGGAAATACGTTGATTATTTGTGACGGGGTTGTAGCGCCATATGACCCCGATGGCTCCCAGTGAAAACAAATATTTGTTTCCGAAAAAACTTTAATTAATATAAAATATGTAAAATAAATTGCATTTATTTTTGTATTTACAATGATAAAAAATTGACTACGTAGATCAGAAGTTGCGTAGGGGTTTAATTTCAACTTTAGCTTACGAACGATCAGTCCTGGTGCTTGAACGAATGCAGGTGGCGTCGAGAAAGTTTCCCTGCTCCTCCGGCTGAAAAGGCAGTTTGTGCTTGTCAGTAACTGCGTTCAACCGAAATTAACGCATAGAAACATGACTGGAACAGATCTGGCAGTTTCTAAGGTTGTCGTGCATCCGCTGGTGCTACTTAGCGTCGTCGATCATTTCAATCGCATGGGAAAGATCGGTCATCAGGACAGAGTTGTCGGCATCCTTCTCGGCTCATGGAAAGAAAAGGGTGTCTTGGACGTATCGAACAGCTTCGCTGGTGAGTACGAGGCGACTAGACACCTCCATTTCCTCGTGGTAGCGTCACGATCGCAAAAAATAGTTCGCCAACTGACTGCAGTAAAGCTGTAGGAACCACTGAACGAACAGTCGAAAGTGCATTGTCATCGCGTGCTCAGTACCGCTAGTTGCTGTGTTTACTTGAATGACGGCGCACTGTGTGATGCATTGCTAGGTAATCAATAATCACTCACTTAGTGCCCTGAACAGAAACATGCGGTAGTAGTAGCCGGGCTTAGCGCTATGATTTCGGCGATCTTCACTTTCTGCTTTCGCCGGCACCGAACAGTTTGTGCTTTCGTGCGCAAGAGAGTCTAGCACCTGTGGTCGGACCCGAACGCACAATCTCGGCGAGTAATTCAGACCCTATGAGTTTAAAAACTTATGGAAAAGTCTTTTTTTTTTTCCCGCTTCTGACAGCTGGTCATCCAGTTAACAGTACTGTTTCGCGCGGTTTCTTTTCACCATTCAAATTAATCATGACTCAGCATTACACACCTTTGGCGGTCGATCTTGACCGTATGCAAGGAATGTGCTTTGCTTGTCATATCTGATGAGGCTCTCTCTGTACTTTTATTCACAGCAATTTAACAGGTTTGTAGTTGTTGCCTTACGTTTTGCAAGTGATTTTGCGGCGTCCTTGGTGGATGAAAGCTGAGAATGGCAGAGTTTCCTAGCCGAGAGGTTGTGGGTTGGGATCTCACTGCTGGTACATGTTTTGCTGCGCTTTCTGGTTTCTAACCATCGTTCACTGTTGATCGTCCATCTACACTCATTTGTGCCCTTTGCTGTTGAAACTCATTCCGTGCAAAAAAAAAAAAAAAAAGAGTATCATATCAATCTGCATAAAATCTTACACATGAACATACCATGTGTCTCCTGCCAGTTCCCTTTGATGAAGACGAAAAAGACAAGAGTGTATGGTTTCTGGACCATGACTACCTCGAACACATGTATTCCATGTTCAAGAAAGTGAATGGTGAGAGCCTGCTTTCTCCTTGTTACAGATGTGTTGTAAAATGTTTCCATATGATTTATGCAACTGTTTTATTCTGTCCTCTTTGTTTTTTCTAGCACGGGAACGCATTGTTGGCTGGTACCACACTGGGCCTAATCTTCATCCAAGCGACATCCCCATCAACGAGCTTGTTCGAAGATACTGTAGCACCTCTGTAAGTCTTTGGAACAAAGATAAAGGAGCAGACACACAAGGCTCTGATCTTATACTTAAGAAGAATACTCTGGATGGTTTAAAATTTTTATCCGTAGCCTTATTGCGATGGTATTTGCAAAAGCAAGTAACTAATATTTAGTTGTATTGCTTGTAATTTTATATTCAGGTGCTTGTCATCATTGATGCTCAGCTACTTTCTATTGGCCTGCCAACAGAGGCTTACATAGCCGTTGAGGAAGTGCACGATGTGAGTATTGGTGCTACAATATATTTTAGCCAAGATTTCATAGGCCTTGAATTGAGTTCGACTTGCATCCTCTTTTCCTGTTCTCTGACAGGATGGCACACCAACAACCAAAACCTTCGAACATGTCTCCAGTGAAATCGGAGCCGAAGAAGCCGAAGAAGTTGGAGTGGAGCATTTGCTGCGGTAAGCTGCATTGTTCCTTGCTGATTGCTGTTAATGAGACACTGACACCTTAAAAAAATGATTAATTTTTTTAATGCGAAATGCAAGATTAGGGTGTTAAGACTCTGCCAAAAATTTGTTTTGCTGCAGAATTTCATATTTGCTGAGAAAAACTAACATTGTCAAACTAAAACCGGGGGACCAGCACTGTGCACTATGATGTCATAGTTTACAAGAGTCATGCCGAATAACTCCTCACATAGTCGCACGGATCCACTAAATGCAACTACATGCTCAACATTCCTTTAAAGGGCAACTCCGCTTCATCTTTGTTTTTGAAAAAACCATGCAGTCCTCTTCAGTATCACCTAGGAAGACCACACATAAAATATTATGACATAGTTCCATCTAAATGTTTCATAAACGGTCCGGCAAATTTTGCACCTCGCCAAGTTGCCGAAATCAGCTGACTCGAGCGGGCGAATTGAAGCGCAACTAACAGCACAGTCAAGGCTACGGAGTGGGCATAGCCAACATTGAGCTAAACGTCATCACCATTGCTCCTTTTTGCTTCTTTTACTTCTCTGGGCGATCGCAATTGGTGACGTCAGCAATGTTTCCTGTCGGCGCGCAGCGGTGTCCACGTGATCGGCATAACGTGCCTGGGCAGTGTGCTTCTTGGGAGCTGTCCAGCTGTCTCCCGCGTCAAAACCGCGTCGTCGTCTCAATGTGTGTGATTATTGTCTCTCGGAGTTCCGTTCACACTACGGACACTATGTGCGCAGACGTATGCCGCACTTGTTGAGACGTCGTCGAATCTCGTAGACTCCAAAACTTCCGGGCTTTCGGCATCCCTGCCACGAATGCGCGCCCGTGCAGTGCAAGCAACAATCAGGGCCGCATGCTTGCACTTCTAGCATCGGCTGTGTCTGAACTTGAGCTGAAACGAAGTATAGTTGGGTACGAACGCTATCATCATCGTCCCACAGAAGTAAAATTTCGGTTTCATCCACAAATTAAAAAAAATTTGTATTGTCGCATAATTATTGGGCAAAAAAAATTTTCTTTTTCGACGCACATTTGTTTTTAAACATTCCTGTCCTAATCAGGTAAAAAAGAAAAAAATTTGTTTCCTAGGTTCTCAGCTGTTGTCCTGTCGTGTCTGTTCCTTTCTTCGTCCTCGTTTTTTGAAGCTGTTACACCCACCATGTTAAACTTTTACCAACTCGCCCAGTTCAACACCTTGTTCCTAGGTTCTGTTTTTTTTAAGAAAGCACAGCAACAACATAAAAAACACAAATTCTGGACATCTAGGCATCCATTGCTGGGACTGTGGATGCTCAGCAGACTTAAATAACTGCACTGTTATCATTAAGGACTTTCAACAGCTCACGCGAGAAATTATTGAGGTTGAGAACATTGTGAAGCTGGACGAAAAGTGTGTTAGCAGCCCCTCTTTAACGTTATCCAAGGAGGTGTTATTTTACCTCACAGCAGAGAAAAATAACGAAGTGTGCTTGATGTGCAAAGGTGTAGAAGAAGAAGATGAAATACACTGAGTTGATAGTTGGCGCTGAGTGAGTGATGAATTTTAACTGGTGTGAGTGTTTGATTGAGTGTGAATGGTTCTTGTGCCCTGTAGATTACAAATATGAACAACTAACTCGCCCAATCCTCGTGGCTTTCCTGAGCTAAAATAAATATATCATATCATATCTTATCATATCATATCATGCCATATCCTGCATCTTAAAGGCCGACTACCAGACTTGAGATTCTGCAAGGCAGAAGATTTTCCTCACTATGGGGGAGAAGGAAACTGGCAAAGGTGGACAGGGTAGATGGGGAGAGGAGGAAGCGAGGGAAAAGTGGAAAGCGCCAACTGGTCATCGGTCTTTAAAATATAAAAACATTACTACAGATAAACAAGTGATGGTGGAGTCTTTCATGAACCCATGGTCGCGATGCCTGTAGCATTGAGCTCAATGGAGGATACAATCGCTATCCGATGCGTATGGAGTGCATACTCGTGGACTCATTGAAGGACATTTTAAGGATTTTCCCCTTGGAACTATATACACCAGGTGTAAACTATAGTCCAGAGGGCAGTGTAGTACCTTAGATCTATGTTCCGAGGGAAAAAAGAAATAAAATGGTTGCCTGATGGCCAGAAAAACATGCTTTTCGTGTTAGGCTCATCACAATATTAGGCACTGAAGGAAATCAGCCATCTACATTAAGTCCTTATTTCAAGCTCTTTGTTCATGTCCCACCCATCAAAAAGCACGGCGAAAGAGCCCAGGCACACACCTGATCTCACTTCACCGACGTGTCCCTGCGCACTGTGAAGTCCCTCTGCGATGGTCACCGTAACTATAAAAAATGGAGCGTCTGCTGAATGAACATGCACACGAGCCCAGACTCTGAAGCCAGCACAAGCTAGGCCTTCAAGCAGACTGCACTATACGCGGTCACCCCTTGCTCCTCTTTGAGAAAAGGGATTATATTCTCAGACTCGAGTTTTGGACATGCAAGGGTTCATCAGGCAACCGCTTCCTGTTCTCGACGATGACCATAGCGGACGGACTTTATCGTGCAGAAAGACACGACGGTGTGGCTAGATCAGGTGGATGCTTGGGCTTTCGCCTTGCTTTTCAGTGAGCGGGGTTCTGGTGTGAAGGGTGTTCAGGCTGTAGGAGTTTTCGTGTAGCTCAAGCCCCCTTTCAGGCGGGCATGATTGTAGTTCCTCTGTCCTTGCGTGTGGCAAAGTGGATTGTTTGCCAAGTGCATTCATTAAGAAGAGCAGGAACCGCATTACACTGTCAGGCTGACACTTGTTCAATTCTTGTTCAACAGGGATATCAAGGACACTACTTTGGGTACACTCTCCCAGAGGATAACCAACCAGCTGATGGGACTGAAGGGGCTTCAGGGTCAGGTGCACCATATACGAGAGTACCTCGAGCAGGTAGGCCATCGTGGGAGGGGGGGGGGGGGCAAGGAAACATTGTCCTCCGTTATTCTGCCGGATGTAGAACAATGGGCAAAATGTTATTGTTGTGGCTCACCTCTTGCAATTCAGATTGGGTTGAAAGAGCAAAAAGAGCATGTGAACCCTGACTGGGTGTACTCTCTGCACAGGTAGTGGTGGGCAAGCTGCCAGTGAACCACACCATCATCTACCAGCTGCAGGACATCTTCAACCTGCTTCCCGACGTTGGGCTCCAGGAGTTTGTCAAGTCGCTGTACATCAAGACCAATGACCAGATGCTGGTGGTGTATCTGGCGTCGCTGGTGCGCTCGGTTGTGGCATTGCACAACCTGATCAACAACAAGATCACCAACCGGGACGCAGAGAAGAAGGAGTCCAGTTCAGCCAAAAAGGAGGAGCCCAAGGACAAGAAAAAGAAGTGAAAGGATGAGCGTGTGGTACCCGTGCTGCCACCCTTTTCTATGCTAACCTTATAAAGGAAAGACGTTGCTACCTGTGCGACTCATTGGCTGCAGCAATTTGGGACGTTAGGGTGCATCGTGCAGATGACCCTGGGTTGGCGCTTTAAGGAAATGTTTTGCCGAGTTCCTGTACTGGGCTAGCAGAGCAGGATAGACCGATGGCCGGCGTCCTTTCTTAAAAGAAGTTAGTAAAAGCATTATTAACTGTTTAGTTTTTGTTTGGCTTTGTTTCTCTGGTTTGAAAATCTGCCTTTTTGTGGTAGGCACACTGAGTCCGGCAAACACTTGTTTTCCTAATTACAAAGGAATGTTTTAATAAATAAAGTTGGCAAACCTATGCATTTGAAGAGTGTGAGAGTAATTATTGATCACTAGGGATGCATTCAAAGCTTGATTGATAAAGTTACGCTCAAATTGTGTTTTATCATTCCTAGTTCCACCCTTGCATAGGGAGGCTATGAATGACTTTGCTGTATTCAATTCAGACATTTTTTAACCGAGCTCCACCGCATCTCTGCTCATCCGGGGGTTGAAGCTATCAAGTTTTACACCCACCCTTGCTCGTTCAGGTGTCCTGCACAACATAAAATTGCAATGCCCTTTCAATGCCTGGCCTCTGTGACTTCGAAAGGTAGTGCCTGCTAGAATCTGCTGCTCTTAAATTGTACAGGAAACAGCAATTCACGCTCTCCCCTACAGTATTGAGTCCATGGGGAGGCTATGAGGATCTTGAAAAGTGCATTAGTAGGCATTTATGCTTTTAATTATTGACACCTCATGAAGGAGAACAGCCTTCCTAAAATAGTGCCATAGCACTTGTTACCAACTGTGCAATTCGGTGCTTTGGGATTTGTGACTGCCACATTTTGTTCAGACTACCATTAAAAAAATGTCCACTGGTGGCTTGAGCATGAATTTGATTATGTTGGCCTACAGGAATGTATTACAGGAATAATACAGGAATGTATTACTTCGGGCAGGGTGGAAAACAAAAATCAAGATGATTTCAATCGTGATTTAAATTCCACTGTGTTTGCTGTGATGATTTAAATTGAACCTTCCCTGCGAAAGTAATCCCCAAAGTACTTAATGATTGCTTGTCTATCATTTTATGTTTCTATGTGCATTTGTTTCCTATCTTCATAGAAGAATCATCGAGCAAGATTTATGGCAGGCTGAGTATGAACAAAAAGTGGGGCTCTTCTGAGCATATCAGAGCGTCGAGCTTTCTACCTCCGACTTCATTCATCAGTTACGTAATGTCCTATTGCAATCAAATCGGAACGCGAAATGAAAAATATACATGACACAAACACCTAATGTCTTATTACAAGCAAATCAAAACAAAAATGAAAGCAAATAAAGCGATTTCACTAGCTAAAAAATCAAGCTTTTTGTTTTTCCAATTTGGTGGGGTTTACACCAGTAAAAAATATTGAAATAGACATTGTTTTCAATGATCAGATGGATTGATCAATCAATCTGCCATGCTTAAAAATGCACATAATGAAAATGAATAGCTTTTTTTCTAGCTACAATGATTAAAATCAAATTAACCTGATTTGATGAAATCTAATTTATTTGATTTAAAAGAAAAGTCAATTTTTTTTCCACTGATTTCAGGTGAAGTGCTGCAGCTAGCAGTGGTGTACACGAGTACCCTTTCAATACGTCTCTAGAGTACTCATTCTCCCTCAGCCAAGTGGAGTACTGTGTATCTCCAGCAGCTTCTGGATAGAGCAGGCACTCCATTTCTGGCCATTACACGCTGTTCGGCACGATCGCACGTCGATCTTCGACCCCCATCATCCGCAGTCCGCGTCAGACGGCTTTCGAATAGGGTCTTGCTGTGACCAGCTTCCCTTTGATACAACTCTCCTCTGTATGCAGCCAAAGTAGCTGGTTGTCGTCAAACACAATTTTCTGCCTATTCGTGTTAATTTCTACTGTAAATAGAATATTATTTGGGAGAATGCGTAAAGTATTAGTATTGTGGTGAAAATTTAGTAGACTAAATTTGTGAAATGCAATACCTGGGAGCCAAATAATTTACTTTGGTAAAGCAGATGTTTCTAAAAAAATACCACATACACCACTGTCAGCACAATTTACTTCCAGACATTACTGCTTGGTGAATGGAAGAAACAACGGCCATTTTGGTTTCTTGGACCAACATTTTAAAGCATGGGACCCGTTTTCACACGAGCCATGTCCTAAGATAAAGTTTGAATGCTTCCTTTGTTGCATTTTAGAAGTAGGCCATGCAGTGGGCACTCTGCACCACATAATAGCATTTATTTAATGGATTTTAACGGCACAACTTTGGCCAGAGTGCTAACAATGTAAACAAAGAAAGTGGTTTAAATGGTTAAATATTGGTTATGCTAAATGATTAGTGCTTGAGGTCTCAGAAGTTCAATAAAGGCACTTTAGAACCTGAATGTTCAAGAAATTTGGTATGTGTTCAGAAGAGATAGCCACATACCTTCTCTAAAAATATTCAGAAAAGTCAACACAAAAACACTTATTTTTTCACATGCAAAAGAATTTTGCATTATGGCATATTTTTGCACATTCCTAGCTGTTGTTAAAAATACACTTGTAGAGCATTTGGAAGTCAAAAGATATCAACTTCTGTACCTTATATAAAGAAAAAAGTACATTGTATAAAAAAAAACAATATATCTAAGTGAAATTCATCAACCACAATGCGCTTCTCAATTAAGTGCCCAAACTTTTCAATTTAATTATACATTTTAAAAAATCGAAAGAGTAAATAACGACCACTTCGCAAACAAGAATACCTGCATTTGCTGTGGGCAACAAACACCTTCAATAATCAGACATGGTTCTGTCCGAAGTCTATGAATCATATTTCAAGTACCAACTTTAAACAAAGATGCTAAAGACAGGCAAACTGGTGAACCTTCAACATTGTCAGAACTCAAGACTAGACAACGGTTTGGGACAAATGCACCAAGGTCACAAGACATACTATGCAATCTTCTATATGCTACCACATGAAAAGTCAGTACAAAATTACATCAAGCGAAACCAGTTTCCGTGAAATTGAAATAACTTCCGATATGGACACTTTCTTTGAAGTCATCTTTCCACCATCGCAACAAAGCAAAGTATCAATTTGCACCTTGGAAGAGAAATATGCTAAACCGAAGAGCTGTAAGCCCACCTATGGCAAAATTATTTCATACAGTTTCTTCAGCACACTTTTCAGTGAATATCTGCTAGTACTGCCCCTTTTCTCCCAACAAGTACAGCACCGAGGTAGTGTTTGTGTTTGGTACATTTATTGGAATATAACACTTCAGTGCAAATTTACAGTACAAGAAAGGCCATGCCCGGAATGCATGCTTAGAGACAAAAAGCGAAAACGCTGCAGAGTCCATGCAAAAAAAAAAAAAAGTTAAAACAAATTAGTCGTCGCTGAGAAGGTCCTCTGGCAGCTTGTAGTCAATATTTTCGACGTTTTCGTCCAGTGCCAGATTCTCAATGTCGCTCTCCAGCTCCCGCTCCAACTGATCAAGGTCCACATCTTCATCATTGTCTTTACCCTTGGGATCCTCCCGTGGTGGAGCTGCTGTTGCTGCGGGAACGGATGCTGAGCCTCCCGATGGAAGAAGTGTCGGTACGAAGGTGCCCATTGCTAGAGCAGCCTTCATTTCTTCAATTGGATTCCGGTCATGGTTGGGCACAGCATTTGGGAACTCTGCAGCTGGCACCTTCCCAGGCAGGCTCTGGTTCTTGAGGAACTCCTGGGCTTTGATGGACTCCTGCAGGCCAGGAAAGAGGTTCTCGTAGTCCTCTGGGTCCGCCAGTGCCTGGGCAGACTTCTCGCTGATCTTGGCGAGTTCTTCTTTCCACAACTTGACAGCGCGCGAGGTCTGGCTGGGAACATAACACTTGGCAAAAAGGCAGCCTCGGGGTACCGCTTGGTCTCCAGTAGTACGTCGAGAGCCTTTTCAGCATCGCCTAGCAGGAATTTGGCCAGGAAGGCCACATTGTTCTTTCCCATTGCTTCTGCACTGGTTGCTAGCTTGGCAATCATACTTGCATTGCTGGCAGAGGTGGCAAGCAGAAGAAGAC
This sequence comes from Ixodes ricinus, assembly GCA_037355805.1. Lineage (NCBI taxonomy): Eukaryota > Metazoa > Arthropoda > Arachnida > Ixodida > Ixodidae > Ixodes > Ixodes ricinus. The sequence goes on along the minus strand of JAZHYW010001131.1, from coordinate 160,608 downwards.
CAGCAAAGTCTTGCGCATTGTGCAGGCACTCTTGGGCCAAGGCAAAGTCACCCCGTGCCAGAGCCAGTTCTGCCAGCTGCTTCCACTTCTGTTCGCTCTGAGCCTCCATGGCCAGCTGGTGGGCTGTCTTGGTGTCTCCCAGCTGAAGACAGAGCTCAAATCGGTGCTCGGGGTCTGTCGAGACTGCAAGTGCCTGTGCCTTGAAGCCCTGCTTTTCAAGGAAGTGGGCCACGCGGGTCCTCTGCTCCTTGGGAATGGTGGGCAAGACCTTGTCTGCCATCTCAAAGTCGCGACGCATGACCGCAGTCTGGTACTCGAGGACGGAGAGCAGCAGCGAGTAGGACACAACATTCAGTTCTTTGTCTCCCAGGAACAGGCGGCTCTCCTTGGGGATGTAGCCCAGGACGTACATGGTGCGGTCCAGATGAGCAATGGTCACAATTTCACCACCGACGTAGTAATTCAGGCGGTTGACACTGTTGGTGTAGATGAAGCAGTCGCCGACCCAGAGCCCAGTCTTGACCGATTCCTGTACCTCTCCAAGAACATCAAAGGCCTCTTCAATGCCATCCTCTGTAACACCCTCTTCGCTTCACGGGCCTTGGCAACTGCATCCGGATCATACTTGAGGATGTAGAAGGAGTCCTCGGTAGCAATACTAACAAGGTCACCATTCTCAGACCAATAAACATGCTTCGGTTGAATGTCAATGCGTCGAACGAGCTCCAGTGATTCCCAGTCATAGAAAGCAAGGCCGCTTACAGACCTTACACCCAGCATAAAGCCTCCAAAGATGCCTTCTGCACCAAAATCTGGCTTGAAAGACTTCCTCTCCTTGAAGTTCTTGAAGATCTTTACAGTGGAGCCATTTTCTCTGACTGCATACTCTGATGAGTCTAGTGCCCAGACAAATTCTTGCGCTGAGCCAAAGCTCTTGTTTCGGAGTGCCATTGCTGTGTATATGATGTACTCTCCATCGCCGCAAACAACCACAAGCGCCCGTTCGGATTATGAGAAATGGTCTGCGGGTAAATCTCGCAGCTTCCCATGTCTTTCACTTGCAAGGGAAGTCTCTCGCCGTCCTTTATTTCTGTGTCTGTCATTGCCTTCAGGTTGGCCTGTTGGATCTCGGAGTGTTTGGCCCAGATGATCTTGCCAGAGTTGTCCATGGACATGGCTGGCTCTTCGCGACCTAGCTTTATGATGATGCTTCCCTCATCATAACCCAGGGCCATGTTGTTGGACCCCTGAAGCGAGCAGATTGTCCAGACCCTCTCAAGCCCATAGTTGAGCGTACTCTCCAGCCGGTAGGTATTGGCATGCCAAATACGAACAGTACCGTCCTCCGAGCCAGACATGATGATGGGCAGTTCCGGGTGGAAGCAGACTGCCGTGATGTTTTGCGCATGGCCCTCCAGCGTCTGGACGCATGTCTTGTTCTGGTAGTCCCATATCTTTACGAGCCTGTCATCTGCGCCCGAGATGAGGTAGGGCTTGTCACCGCCGTGGTAGTAGTCCACGCAGTTCACCCCCTTCTCGTGGCCGTCCAGCGTGAAGTTGGGGGTCACGGATCCCAGCTGCCACACCTTGACCGTCCGATCGAGAGAGGCGCTGGCAAAGGTGTTGTTATCCTTAGGGTTGATGACAATCTGCATCACATAATGGGTGTGACCCTCGAAAACCTGAGTACAGGCCCACTGCTTTTCCCAGTTCCAGAGTTTTATCAACATGTCGTCACTCGAGGTCAGGATGAAAGGCTGGGTCGGATGGACCACGATGGAGCGAATATAGTCGGAGTGGGCTTCAAACATGTGCACTCTTTCTAAGGTGTTGTAGTTGAAGACTCTCACTTGCATGTCGTCCGAACCGGTGATCACCCAGTTCTTACGTGGTACGAACTTGGCAGCTCTTACGGGCAAGTCGCAGACTTCGAACGTCTTGACAAGTTGCTGGCTTTCGCAGTTCCAAACATGAACGTTGCCGTTGTAGAGACTTGCCAGCATCCATGGCTCTGTCGGGTGCAGATCGACACACTTTACGCGATCGGACCGAGCGAGGAGTTTCCTCTTCACGTCCAACTTGAGGGGCATGATGAGTTTGACGTCTCCGACAATTCAACCTCGAAACCTGGTAAATATCATACGTTCAGTAACGCCGGTGTTACGTGGCAATACGGCGCCCCGAAAGAAAAACAGCTCCGGCCGCTTGATGTGGCCCAGAAGGTGTTTCGCTCTTTGAGAAACTTTCCGGTTGTAGGGGTCACTACTGGTCTGACGAAAACTACGGAAACATGACGAGAAAGCTGCCACGTCATTAAGAAAACAAAAGCTGCCACATAAAAACATTACAGAAGTAAAATATCAAAATAAGTATTTTATATAGTCATAAAACAATTTTGCGTCCCATAAACATTTTTAAACTAGAATAATGTTCTGGTTTGCGCTGTTTGCGGTATAGAAAAATTTCATTAATCACTGATTTATTTCAAAATTGGTTCAACATATTAAGAAACACTTCTAAACTAGTACCAAATTGCAAGTCACAATAATTTTTGAGGCTTTAAGCTTTACTAGCAACGCTAGCAACACTGACAGCGTGACGATCAGTGGTGACGTCAGATACAGCTTGTTGTTGACTTGTGACTTGTCACTCTTGTCCTGTTCCCGCGCTGTTCCCCGACGTTTCGCCAGTTCTGTCCTTCGGCTTTTTTTTTTTTTTTTTTTTTTTTAAAGCAGTTTTAACGTTTTTTTTTTGTAGTTTTCGTTAATTTTGTTGTGGAGTCGACCCCTTCTTCCAATTTCGTTAGTCCCCCGCGTCCCGCAGGTCGCCCCCGTTCGTACCTGCTCTGAACCTCTTCCCGAATCCCGGCTTTCGCCTCCCCATCTGGTTGTCGTTTGCTGCTGTGCCCTTTTTCGTTTTGTTTAGTTTTTTCTCCTTCTTCCTTTCGGACGTCTTTCTTATTTTCCTTTCCCCTTCCTTTGCAAGTCTTATCTCTGACGCTTTGTTTTGTGTGAAATTAATGCTGGTTAGGCTCACGTCAAGCAAAAATAAAGACATGCACAAAATACTGAGAATTGCCTGTTCAGCATGCGACATCCCCCACTGGAGAATGGGGAAAAATTTGAATGCAGGGCCCTAATCTGGACACTTGACGAAAAAGTCGGCGAGAAATCTGGCGGCCGCGATTGGCCAACGCAGCACTTGACCTTGGCGCCGGCCAATCAGAGCCGCCGGATTTCTCGCAGACTTTTTCGCCAAATGTCCAGATTGGGGCCCCAGGTCTTGGCATCACCTTCAATCGGGGAAAAGTGAAATGCGAACAGAGGAGCGCGTGGCTTGCCGTACAGGCTGCGCCACCTGGAAGTGAGCCTAGGGGCGAGGGTGCGTGCTACTCCGATGTGTCACGCCTTCGCTCGGCGCCCCCAAGCTTCGGCAGTGCGCCGCTCAGTGCGCTGAGGCTATCACCGCTATCTTTGCTGGCTCAGCGCGTGCGGTAGTGAAGAAGCTCGGCCCACGCGCCGAGCAGACAAAGATAGCGGTGACAGCTTTCAGCGCACTGAGAGGCGCACTGCCGAAGCTTGGGGAGCGCCGAGCGAAGGGCGTGAACACATCGGAGTAGGCCACGCACCCTCGCCCCTAGGCTCACTTCCAGGTGGCGCAGCCTGCACGGCAGGCAAGCCAAGCGCTCCTCTGTTCGCATTTCATTTTTCCCCGATAGTACGTTACCTCAAAAGCGATCTTGAATTTAGAGATCATAAATAACATGCCCTAGTATTTAGAAAATTTGTTTAATTCAGGTAGCTAAAAAAACTGCCAGAAACTCCTACCCACCGAGATTACTGCCAGCCGGTGTTCCTCTGCAATGTGCAGATAGTCTGCTACCGAGGTGCATGTCGCACCGACGTTTGTGGGGATCAGTGCTACTTGCATACTGCTTATCCACAAGAAGGACAAGACAGGCTGGACGCAAAAAAACACCTTTATTTGAGCAGGTTCATGAATCAACTGCCGGGCACATCTCTTGCGGTCCTTGTGCGCCAACGTCTTTCTTTCCAAAGAGACCAAAGGGACGGTGCGTGCCGATGATGCTCCACCAACGCCACATGATTTGGTATTGCCATGTCCTCCGTCCTCACAGGTACAAAGCCCTCCGTAGGTTTTCTCTGTCACCAGGACCCACGACGCTGGAAGACTATAGTCAGTGATAAGTTAAAGAGTCCAGGAGCTCCTCCCACCTCTTTTCCACTTTTGCAGAGCGAATGCTGCATTGGCACGCATTTGTGTATGCATTCATTCTGCTAAAGTGAAAAGAGGTGGGAGGAGCCGTGGAACTCTTAACCAGTCGCTAACTGTAGATTCATCCACAGCACATGAAAGGCAAAGATTTGCTCCTGGGGGATCGGTGGCCGAGTGGTCTAGTGCACACCAGCTTGGAGCACGTGGAGCGAAAGCTCGTGCTGCAGAACCCAGGGATCCTGGGTTCAACCCCACCCCTGCCCGTTTCGATCTGGATGACCATTGTACCGGCATGCAGTTGTACAGTGGTCGCTAAACTTGTACCAGTCGGAAACACGCTCCAGGCACAATACTACTGCCCTTCCTGGTTGGTTAGTGGAGTGATTCGATGCCATGGCTGGTATGTAGTGGTGTTTATTTGGCACATTCTCAACTTGTATCCGATTATAGGTTTCACCCCTCCACAAACCATGCCCTGAACCGCCCAGATCTTCAGGTTTATGCAGTTCAGGTCTTGTTTCATATGTATAAAGAGGAAACTACAAAACATGTGTACTTAATCTCCACAACGCAAAAACCCGAGACTGTGAAAAAATAACTAACAAAAACAGTCTCAAAACACCCCTACCGATTTTATTGCACATCCTCACTTTTACAGATTTGTCCACCCCTTTGCGACATCCTCTTCCTCCTCGAGCATTTCCACCCTCTTTGCGACAAGACAACAAAGAACATAAGAAACGCCCACTGCCACAGGGTGACCACATGGCAGTTGTCCACAGAAACCTTTTCATGTCTATTCAACGATAGCAACGGCAGACTCCTACAATTTCCAAGGCTAACAATCTGCGTCACATCCTTCACAATTTACCTTTTGCATTCTTCCCTTTTTTTATGACACTCCTTTCCTCCCAAATTAGTTTGCACCCATACTCTTAAACATGTTTTGCTAGCTCAGATGTTTGTGCCTTGTTTTTCACCACCCTTTTATGCTCCAAAATTCTAACACTGAAGCCCATATGAAACCGCATGATTCCTATGTTTCATGGGACAGTCAAATAACACTAGAAAATCTTGTTAAAAATTCTAGTTTATGCTGCGCTCCTAAATACGAGCTACGTCGAATTCAGTCGTGGAAATCGTATGATAACAAGGTACAGAAATAACATTTTTAATACTACTTTTTTTCTCTGGCAGAACTACGAGTGCTGAAACCTTTCACTAATTTTAATGCAATACAATGTCGCGAGGAGAGGTGGACTGATGTATAGAACTGAGGAACGAAATAAAACAAGCAGCTGTTTTGAGACGGTGCATGTTTTTGTCCATTATTTTATTTTATCCCAGACTCGAATTTTTCGTGACGGACCTAATTCACCAGGTCACCTGCATATTTTCACATTCTTTGCATACTTGATGCCTGCTCAATGTTAAAATTATAAAAACTGCCAACTTTTTTTCTTCAGAAGCTGTTCCCACTTAGTTCTGTAAATGACCTTAGGATGTCCTGTGGACGTTCATAGCACGTCGATGAGCGCACCGAAGCACGCATCAGGCTCATACTACTCGCACAAAGTGTAGTAAATAAACTGACAACAGTCACAACAGCACATGTAAATACGCTATTCACACTATTAGAAGTGTGCAAATAGCAATTTTTGAAACCAAATGGAATACAAATTGGATGTGGCACTATATTGAATACAAATCAAACAATTTTCGAATAGTGGGTCGAGTGTTTACCCAAGTAGCACAAAAACATTCTAAGAACATTCCAAGAACATTAGCAAGAACATTTGCAACGTTCTCGGAACGTTTGCTAATGTATCTGGGAACGTTCTCAGAACGCTCTTAGAACGTAGCGTAGAAACTTATCCATCACATCTGGGGAACATTCTCCCCGAAACGTTTGGAGAACGTTGAAAGAACATTGAATAAACATTCACAACATTCTAAGAATGTTTCGAAAAGCAGACTAATGTTTGCAGAATATTCTCAGAACAGTAAATCAACATTCATGGAATAATGCTTATGGTAGTTGCAGGTATCTATTCTGAAGAAAAGAAGAAAAACCACAATTGGCCGAATGCAGACTATGACGTCAGCAAAAGATGTATCATCGACGGAATTAAGAGGAATGTCAGAACTTCAATCAATTTAGACGGAGAGCGCTATAATTTCAGGCTTCCACGAAACACCATCGAACTTGTTGTTCACAAGGTAATGACGTCACGAAAAGGTAACCAAACGAGGGCGCCACCGAAACATCTCGCCACAGCACCAATGAGCCATACTACATATATGGATGTGGTAAAGCTCCTCACAGGGCGATTAATATTTTTAATCGAAAGATATTTTACAAGGCGCAGGAACAAGATTCCCGCTTTCCTGGCACACTAGCCTAAGCACGTACTAACGACAATTTACTCCTATCTGACACTTGTCAAGTTCTTTCATTCGAAAGGTGCTGCATACAAAACCGATTACTCACTCCGAGCTTAAGAACAGATACACATGGCATCCCACATTGGACTGCAGGATATAGCCGTTTTCAAAGTTTTGAACCTCACATGATAAAAATCGGGTCTATTCAAAACTGCACATCTACATACGCAGTGAGTGCCAAGTTCATTATCAAGTTTTGAAAACCATTGCTTTTCTCATACACCTTATATCACATTCCTCGGTAGACTCATACAAGGTAAAACTGATCCCTTATGCTAAGTTTCCAAAACTCCACTTAATTTGCATATTTTTGGCACAAAGATAGTGGATGGTGTTTCAACCACAGGCTGCGTGAGAGCTCCGTAAAGTTGGCTTCACCTGCGAATATTCTAGGAATGTTGGCAAGCGAACATTCAAAGAATGCTGCGCATATGAATGTTCAAGGCGAATGTTCCGAGAACATTGTGCGTACGTAATGTTCGCCAACGAACGTTCCTAGAATGTTGAGCAGCTTACTTTGTAGGAATGTTCGCATACGAACGTTTCTAGAACGTTCCGAATGGTGTTTTAACGTTCCTTCAACATTCAGAACACCCAGGGGAACGTTCGCACGACATTGGGTGCTACTTGGGCATATGCGAGTCCACTGTCTAGAATAGTTAATTGTCCACACGGTTTTCTAGAAATCGTACAAAAACAAGGCTAGGTGAAAAAGATTAGAATTGCACGGCGCAACTGAAGAGAGACAAAACCAAAAACAATGTGCAAGTTGGCTTTCAGGTTGCAGAGAGCGAAAAATAGTCCGCCCAAAACTTAGGGCTCTGGAACACAGTTTCCTGCAGTACTTTCAACAACATTTTGTGCATGTGACTGCTTCCCAACCAATGACAAGTTGATGGTAAAGGGAAACAAAATGGGATACTCTGGTTTTGTCACTTAGGTGCAACTAAATGTACATACCCGGCAAATCACAGGCTTTATGCCGAGCTTCAATCAAGAGAATGTGGACAGGAATGAATATTCAGTTGTACATTGTGCACTTGAAAAATATTTTATCAAGTTTATGAATTATGTGATTAGCCTGTTATGCTGCTATATATTACAGTCTAAGCTCATTATAACAGACCTAGTTACAACAGACATTTGGATATAACATACCAATTTGTGAAGTTCAGTTGGTTTCCTCTATGCATCATTGACTCAACTTCATATCCACATAGGACATACTTCTCTTACAACAGACCGAAATCTTGGTCAAAATCAAGGTCTCTTATAACCAGCTTAGACTGTATTGATTGAGGACAGAAACCAAGTCCATTCAATCAGATCGGTGTTCCAAGATCCCTCTAGTCTCTCCAATGCCCCCAAAGCTTTAATTTCTAGTGTATAACAAAACTGAGTCACAAACATCATGCAGCCAGTTTCTCATTCAAGTTTTAATCCATATGTATGTACAGAGAACTCGGGAAGAAGTACTGATTTTGAATGTATATATAGAATATCATAGTCTCTTTGCATGTTAACCTTTGGAATATCGGGTGCTGGCAACGACTTTCAGGAAATCTTGGATTTAGTATTGGGTGCTATGCAACAATTGATATAATTACATACAGATCTTTTGTTTCTGCCAGAGGTTTTCCTGCAGGGCAACTCAACAATGAAATCCATCACTGCACTTCTCTTCCAACCAACGCACTTCGATTTCATGAAAGGGAGAAACATGAAAACCACACTATGCACATTGCTGCCTAGGTACTTCGATGCAAGCAATACTTTGGAGGGGAAATTTCTGAAACAAGCACATATATACAACCAAAGTATGCGCTGCAGTGGACAACAGTAGTGAAGGACAGCCTGCTCACAACCACAGCCTAGGTACACTTGAAAATAACTGCGCAAGTACAGACTGTTGAACTGGTTTAGCATTTTGGCCGGTAGAAATTGCCTACTTGGAGCAGATGTAATGTACATTCAAAGAATGCCATATCCCAAAGCCTAAAGTCATTCAACTCCATACGCACATGCCAGCTAATCGAAGCACACTTCTGAGAGCTTATCCTGGCCACGGGTGTAGGACACAATGGTCCTGGATAAAATGGCCCAGTGCAAACCTGAACAAAGTGGTCCCAAATGATTTTATTTTACACGTTTATTGTGTTCAGTGACTCTCTCTTTGTACTCTACTTTTTATCTCTTAGTACTCTGTACTCTTTATTGTGTTCAGTGAAATGTTAAGCGCGCTCCTATGTCACAATACGGGCATCTGTAAAAGTCAAAATATTTGAATTCCAAATATTGGTGCCGAAACACGTAAAAACGGAGCGGTGACGTCGTAACCAGAAGCGGGCATCTATACGTGTTTGAGTACACGAATACAGAGTTAAGTGTCGGTTAAAACCGTGCATTACTATGAAGTTTAACTAAATATACGTTCAGTGTATTCTGTCTTGCATTCAAGCATTTCGTATTATTTTCTTTAAAAATGTCAAGTGCTAACCCATTGTGCCTGAAAGTCTTTAATCTCTACGATAATTCTCAGTATGCTATTACACTGGCAGTTATCTAGTGAAGTTGATCGTCGGGTACGATACAGTGTTGTACCCGATGACCTGACCGAAAACTGGTATTACAGTCCACCATCACCACAAAGGCCGATAACATGCAAGGTCACTTTGTTCATGTTTGTATGTAGAGGTTTAACAGTTTAACATTCTCCGAGATTGGGCAACTTTAGTCCTGGATAAACAGATTAATTGCATTATGCTTAAGATCCTCCTCCCTGTTACCTCTACTTCAGTAGAGATCTCACAATCCGAACAGAAAATTCACAATCAGAACTGAAAGTGTGTACACATAAAGAAATTAATTTGTGTACACTAAATTCCCTTAAAACTCGAAAACACAAGAAGCAGCATGGATGGTGGAAGGTTTGTGCTGCTTGCATAAAAATTAAAGCTATTATTTCGGCTATAGTATGTTTTAAGAAAACCTTAAAATGCCTAGTGTTCTGTAACAGAAGTATTTTGCAACAATTTCTTTCCCTATGTTTAACAGTCAATCCACCAGTGAGCAAGCAAATAATGATGCAAAATTCAACTGGAACCACTTTGTCGGGGTTTACACTTGGAACCATTTTGATCGGGATCAGTGGCCTGGGACCATTTTGCCCGGATCCCTTCAACCGCAAGCCCATACACCACACTGTACTGCACTCTTCACTACCACAGGCGTTCTGCGATATGGCTGAAGAGGCTGCATTATGCCTTGCAAAACAAGGTGCAAAGCCATTCAAACTGCTCTATGGACAAAATGCACTGACAATCGTCCCATGCCAGCTCTACTTCCAGGTTGAGCATAAGTAATGTACTGCTTCACAAAAAAACAAAAACATTTACATTGTATTTACATTACCTACAGAATTTACCTGACGTTTCATCTTTCCCCACCAAATTCCCTTCCTGCTACGAGCAAGGGACCATCTTTAGCCCAATACAAAATCTGTTCAATGTATGTACAGTAACACAGACACACTCACAGCATCACCCTCGGTGCAGCATCATGTACCATTCCCAATTGCAATCAGCTTGTGATTTTCAAACACTTGGCAAGTGCTACCAACATGCTACCTTAACATACCTTGCATTAGCAACAGGCTGACACAGAGCCAGCAAATGAAAGTAACATGTGGCTTTTTTAGTTATTTTGAACAGATGGAAGACAGTCTCACTGCCGCATCTGCACCAACCTGAGCTAAGCGGTGGAAGATGTTTTCTACTTTTTCCCTCGTACTGTCCTCATTCGACTTGAACGTGAAACAATGGCCGAACAGTGTTCCCAACAGTGTAACCGAATCTTGATTCATCACTAGAACTTGCACATGCATGGGATACGAGATCCAAGACTAAGCCCCCACACAATCATGTTTTGCAGTTGGTGTGCACTGCCACCAGAAGGCCCAACAGTCAAACCCGTGACGGTCGCATCCATAGCTTGTGGTGCACTCTACCAAAAACTTTGGCATGCTCGCAACGCAGAACCACCTCCACCGACAACCTTCACAAAATAGTATGCTATGTTGTATAAACAAACCCTTGGCAGAAACAAAAGGTGTGTTGAAATAGAACAAAAGGACTACACTTCCAACAGGTTGCCACATTCAAAGCCACACTCGATTTTCCTTCTACATGTTGCAGTTTGAATGCTCCACTACCAGCATCGACAGTGGTGGAGGGTATGCATCGAGACGGCTGCCTGTACTCTGGCCTACTCCGACTAATAAACATGTATTCTTCCTTCTGCAGTTTGATCAGCCAAGAAGAGCATAAACAAAGAAGTTAGTACAGCTAAATTTAGTGAAAGATTGTGGTTTTTAGAAGAGGAAAGTGCTAGATATCAGGGGCACATTATGACCAGCCTAAATTGTTTCCTACGTCTTATTTTTGCTTTCTTGCATGTCCCCACAATCATTTGTCTCATTCTTTAGATGTCAAACAAATGGCAGAAGAATAAAATATTCAGTTTTGTCAAACCACTAAAAACCGCACTGCTGAAGTCATAGGCACGGTACAATGTCCTGCACAGGCATTGCATAGCCGAATAAACGAAGGGCAAACAAATGACATAAAAAGGAATGACGAATTCACAATCCAATTTGGCAAGCCTTGCTTGTTTTTCATAACTGCAACACCAGACTGCAACATTTGTTGCCTTGGCCTTTCCTTGCTGAGTGCTCAAACTAATGTCTGCTCCACTGCCATCCATTTCACACACACTCGTCACCTGGAACTTTGGCAGAATGCTATCAGTGCTCTGCGCAGGTTCCCTAGCGGAGCATGAGATGTCCTACAGCCTTTCACTGTGTACCGAAGGCCGACCTTAGGGGCACAGTAGGCATCATTCTTGGGCAAAGCCTTCGGTCTCCTCAATCGCATAGGTGAGCTTCTCGACCAGCTGCTCGTAACTCTTGTACGGCGGCAGGTCAAGTCGATTGAAGCAGGTGTGGCTTCGGGGAAGCCAGGTCTCCTTGCCAACTTTCTCTATGCAGAAGCGCTGTGGTCCATTGCTCCCTGAAAATCGCAAACATTCTTTGGTGCACAATGTGGGCCTCTGTCCTATGTGAGGTAACACTGCACCAGCAATGTTACTGACCATTCCCCTTCTTTCTCCCAATGCCTCGCTAGAAAACATAAACTCCCTGCTTCGACACGGAATTGAAGTTTTTGCTCCAGGCTATGGAAATAGAAATCCAACTGAGGGGCTCCATGTAACAATGGTACAAAAGGCCTTGAACCATTTCTTTAATTTCTCTTCTCGGAGGTGCAGGTTGCAATTGTGCCACTTTCTTTTTGCTGATGTCATATTCCAGATATTCATCCCCGTGAAGCTAAACAGGAATCTTGACCAGCACAGGAGGAAAGAATGGGGACCTCTTTGGGAGCTGCACTTTTGCATGTGTAGCAGTACTGCTCATAGCACCTTAATTGTTCTCCCACAGGTACACTTTCAGGTGATCCAAGGTCAAAACCTCGATGAACTTAACTTTGCCCAGCTCAACCCAGGGCCTCTAAACTCGTCAAACACAAAGTTTGGGCCGAAGTTGACGGAGCACACCGACTGGCCTATCACGATGATGACTTCGCGCTTTTTTCGCCAACATCCAATCAGCACGCTCCGCGAACTTTCGGTTCCAACTTTTTGTTTGGTGAGTTTAGGGCCCCTGAACTCCATTGACATGCTTACCCCTATGTACTATATCATAATTTTAAGGCAAATCTGGGCATACTCAGGCCCACAGGCTGTGTGCAGCCTGTCGCCTCTTGCAAACTTAATGTCACCGCTTATGACACTCCTAATTGGCATGTGTACGCTAATCAAATGCCACAAGAAATACAATCTCTGTCATGCCATCAGGTCTGGCATCTAGACATAAACACAGTGACTCTGGAGCTTTGTGTGGCGGTTGTTGAATCAAAGATAAATTGGAACTTAGACTAAAGAAAGTCTTGTGCTCCTCATGTACTTTTAGTAACAGTTCCTCTTGTATGGCAAGCATTTTTAATTTGAGGCCTCCATAATTAAGACTGCCTGCTATTTAGGAGGTATGTTTCTCTGCCAGCTGTTATTGTTGGTGATTATCATTCCAAAGTCAAAGATGAAGCTTGTTTGGCTGACTACTACTATAATGCTACGTTGCAGGTTCTCTGCACACCTACTGTAAAATACCGGGCAAGCACCCACTCAAAATCTAGAGATGATCGCAAAAAAATGAGGGAAGGGCGTTTGTCCGGTCATCAATTTTACATATAAATGTACTATGGATATTGTCTCAGATCTTACAAATTTGGGTATGGCAGCTTAGTGTGGAATGGGCGGATGCGCGGTATCTATGGTATGCCCGTCATCCCATTATCAGTGATGGAAGTAGCATTTGGCTTTTTGTAGTAGGTTTTGTAGGAGGAAAAATGTTGGCTTGGAGCAGTCGGACCCTTTGGAGCAGATCCCAACGTGTGTCAGCACATCATTTGAAAATTAAACGATTACACACAACTGTCTTTTTAGAAATAAGGCTCAGGTCAAGGTAGGTTCCGTTTATAATGGGAATTAAGAACAAAAAAATTAATAATAGCAAGACACTTCAGTTGAAATAAAGTGTCTCTCCCCACTCCATCTTTTACGCTCACCGTTAATGTAGCCTGTCAATATCATTTATGTAAAGTTCCGTAAAAAAAGTAGCAAATCAGCTAAAACATCTATCACTGAAAGTATGTTCCACCAGGACTTATGAACCCCTACAGAACTCAAATATCTAAAATCATATATAATCTAAACCCCACCCCCACTCCCACACCAAAGATTACAAAAAATTAGAGTTGAGCTTTAAAAGTGATACTTCTAATTCTGCAGGAGTTAGTGGCGTAGGAGCAAGAGGTCGGAGTTCGGGGCCCTTTCAATCGACTGCTGCGCGGGAACTACGTTGATTACTTATTCAAATACTATAGGTCCCCGTCCTTTGTTTCATTTTCCTTTCTCGGCACCGCTCTTTAAAATTAGAGTTCGACCTACAATCAAGAAAAAAAAAGGTCGACCTGTAATAGTACCTAGTATAATTTCAAAGCCCATCGCAATAAACAGTGGGCATTCCCATGCTTAAGCCACTTCTCCTAACAGACCGACGCGACGCAGTGAAGCTCGGCGCACATGCGCCAGTGTGAGGTGGTGGAGGTTGAAGCGAGCGGCGATAGTGCCACGGTGGTGGAGGCATGTGGCCGAGATGAAAATCAAGTGACCTTATCAGGACTATGAGACTCTGGTTCCGTCTTATCACAGCACCTGCCATACCACCATTTTATTAATATTTCTCCCTACATTTAGCACCATGACATCACTGACATCATTGTAAGTTAAGACGATGACGTGGCCAGCATGGTCGAGGAGCGAACTTTAATTACGGGAAGTAGAAACACTGTGAAATACAAGTTTCTACCACTCTCCTTCTCTTCTGCTTCTTTTAAAATATAAGCGTTGATCAATATTAATTTTTTTGTTGTTCTTTCGTTTCATCTCATTTTTGGCACAATTGTGGCAAAATTTTGAGCAAAGTGGCATTTTGGTGCGACTTACGTTTATGGCGCAATTCAGCGTAAATGGCACGACACTTGCATCACTGCATTACTCAAATGAAACAAAGCTGTGGAGCACTTTTTTTCTAGTTAACCACAATTTGAGCAATACGACCATTGTTTTGCACCTGTGTCTGGCAGCATAAAGGCAGAACAAAAACTTTTGCATAGGTATACACTTCTTGCAGGCGTGGAAGGCACCAAAGTTTGCCCACCCCTGTCCTAGAGCTTTTGAGCTCGTCCATCGTGCTACAGAGATCCAAGTGCAAAGGGTCTGACCAAATTTCACATATCGTAATATACCGAACATGTGCCCGTGTCGCAGTAAGTGCTCGCCCGGTACTTTTGAAAGGTAAAAAACATCTAAATGACATATCAAGTGTCCAACCCAGACTTCCGAACCCACCTAGCCTGACCAAGATGCTCTTCCACATCAGCCACCTTGCCCAGCAGGCCGGTGCAAAGTGGTGAAGCTCACACTGTCATGTGCCCCTTCTGCATTTTTTCCCTTAGGCCTAAAACAAGCACCCCACCTCCCAATTTTTCCGGATTATCTCCCAATTTTGTGTGAGTGCATTGCTCGGTATTTTATGGTATGTGAGAGCAACCACCGAAAAGCTCAAGACTTGGCATTGAGACTCACCCATGAGCTCAGCAAAGCCGCCAACCGGCACGCGACAAGTTCCCGTGACAAACTGGAGGAGGCGTGCTCGTTTCTCATTGTCCATGTCCCGGATGAACTGCCAGAACCAGATCACTTGCTTGCTGTTGCGTGTGTAGTGCCGGTAGATGCTATTGCGCTGCCAGTCATCTATGTCGATCTCTTGCATGCCACAGAGCATCAGCTGATGATGGAAAGGGGGAAGTTAATGCATGGGACTACTTTTTCATCTCCAAAACATATAGTTGCAATATGAACCGCCTTGGAAATAGGGCAAAGACGAGAGTGAAGAGCATGAAAAATGGCATTCTGAGGTTAGTTGCAAAAGGTTAGCAAGCTCTGAAAGTGTATGCTGCAAACTGGAAAGAATAAAATTTTAGGGTCACCATGCTTCTCTGGTAGTAGCAGGTAGGGCACCTGCTACTACCATAGAAGCATGGTGGCACTTTTTAATTTCACTCATTTTTTGGGGAAAGCCTCAGTGGAGAGGGCAATGACAACAGTGCTTTCGAGGATATTTAATTGCACAACAGTGACAAGAACTACCTAATGGCCTTGAGTTGAGCTATAGGGTGTTCATTACACTGTTGATGTGGCCAGCTTGAACAGAGACAAGTACACTTAAGTAAGGAATGGACGCGTACGCTTCTGTAACAAGAATAAGTTGAGGTGGCTCGTTAATTACAGTGTTTTTATGTGGTCGGCTTGAACAAAGAGACAAGTACACACAAGTAAGGAATGGCTACACCTTTACTTACATGTGTTTGCCTATCTTCAAGCTGGCCACAGAAACAAAGAATTACTGCTCTTCTGAAGTGGCGTTTGATTCAGGACTATTTGTGAATAATTTCACAAATGAACAGCTTGAAATTAGTCATACAGGGAAAGAATTAATTTTTTTAGTCTGTTCAATTGAGGGTTTTATGCTTAAAATGCTGTATTTGTTTATTTAATTTAAATTCAAGGGTTTCCAAGAACTTGAAAATGTAGCCTCATATTAAAGAGTTTCCCAGGTTTTCACTGTGCAGTTAACATGAAAAAAAAAAAAGTGTATAACAAATGATGTGACAGTTACATAATTATGACCCAATGGGTAATAACTAAAGTTCCATGTTTTTTTTTGTCTTTTTTAATAGACCCCTTGCAGAAAACCCGGCAACAGTGTGTCTCGGCATGGTAACCATGGCAACAGCGAGGCAATCAGCAGCTGCATGACATGGTGAAGGAAAGTAGGTGGCAACCTTGGCTGTGCGCCAGTTGAGCTTTAGGCGCTTCATGTGTTATTTTAAGGACAGTTTACGCGCTCCAGAGTATCAGTGAAGATGCCAACACAGTGCTGTGTCCCAGTCTGCACGCAATATGGACACACTGACAAATTCGGACAGAAGGGAGTACTTATATATACCTATTGGACTGTCCGCTGCCGCGACCGTTTGGCTGACCTCACGAACTCGCATGCATTATACATGCATTATACATGCAAGGATAATATATTGGTTCTGCATTATACTGCTTTGCACTTTCTTTACTATCGCTGTTAGCCAGGTATACGTTTGACGCGGATAAACGAGCGTCGGTTTGACCCGACGGATCCGTTGCCTTTCGGCCGGCCTCACGATTTTGCATGCAGTTGCTTCGTACACAACATTATTTCATCGCACAATTATTTGGTGTTGCTCGCTATGCAGATACCAATGGCGAGGCTAAACAAGCAGTCGAATTCCCGTATCAGTACTGCAAACATTTTCAACACTTCAACAATAAACGTGCAAAAAAAAAAAAGAAAATTTTTTTTGCAAGCGCGATTTTTTTCTTTTTAAGTTTTTTTTTTTTATGTCATTGAGGCATCCACTAACACCATTTTACTTTATGCTTCCATGCACAATTGGGACAGCACCTCGTTAGGTTCCCCTCGAGGGCACCTTTTTATGCAAGTTTAGTGGGGACTTGCAGACACATTATAATTTAATATTTGTCATGATTTGTCGTCATCTCACCATCTTTGTTTTCAGGTTTCATACCTAGCAAGCTAGCTAGCAAGGTTATTTTCCCAGCCGGTGGCGGGAAACAGCCGCGTTACTTCATTTGCCATGCCACTTTTTCACACAGAGCCAGCGGGCCGAAGAACAAACATTCCTTCACCATGAAGAGCGCGCACACTGTTGCCCGAGGCGCACAGAGGTGCACATTTAATAAGACCCCTTTTGAAAAGGGTCTATTAAATGCAAGTTGTTTTGTTTTGTTTTCTTGGAAAAGGGGGGGAGAATTTTCCCCCACAAATTCTGTGCTCTCATGTTTTAATTGGTTGAGTTATAACCGCTTTACACAAAAAAAAACAACACCAAATCTGTGGGAAAAAATATACCCTTTCAAAAAACACCTCCAAATTCGGAAAAAAACAAACAAAAAAAAACACAGTAAACGAAGAACCCTAGTCATATTGCACACCGTTAGTATAGGCCAAGTATTAGCTTTGTGCCAAGGGAAGCAAAAACAGGCGGAGCCACTAGGAAAAAGAATGGCAGTATAAAAGCACCTCAAGCTCTCGTTCGTCGAAGTAGTGAAGCCATTCCAAGGGTAGGACTTCGTTGAATCCGTCCAAAAAGGACTTCGTCTGCTCTTCCTGTCCACGGGAGAACCGCCAGTCTGTCATCAGCCTGCAACCGGAAATGCCAAATTGTGACGACACTTATCCATTTCTAAAACATAAACAAGTGACCAATAGGGTCCAGCAACTTAAAGAAAGAAATGGTATACATATATTATATATAAAAAATGAACCTGAGGTACTCGTCCTTGTTTTCCTCCGTAACACGGATCTCTCCACCACCAGGTTTCAGCTCGTGCGACTGGATTTGACCGAGCACCTCAAAGTCGACGCTGAAGTACAGCTCGAGAGAACATTCTTCGATGTTGTTCTCCCTGGAACCATTGAGCAAAATTGAGTGCACATGCATGAGCAGCACTCCAGAGCCACACTCACTTGATCCAAATGAGAGAGTTGTAGAACTCGTTGTCAATGGATTCTATGTCCTTCATGGTCAACTTCTTGCCCAGCATACGCTTGTAGAAAGGCAGTGTGAAGCCACTGTAGATGAACTTCCCGTGGAAGAGGGCCTACAACAGTGTACATTGCCTGTGGTCACTTCAGAGTCAGGCAACGGGTTGCACGGACCATTGGGGTCTGTACTGCCCTCGTCTCCCAGTTGGGTCCCATGACTCACCATGGCGATGAATCTTCCAATAAAGCGAAAGTAGAGCAGATGGTCAGGATTCACTGAGCTGGCAGGGTTGATCTGCAAGCTGTAGTTGTTCTTGCCCGCATATTCAAACAGGCAGTACATAGGGTTGAGGACCTCATGCGACAGCAGAAAAAACCATTCCCTGTAAGAGAGGGAAACTGAACATTATGGTTGGAGTTCAAGAAAGCTTATACAAAATCAACAACTTTCAACAAGCACAGACACCTGGTGCCCCTCTCAAAAACGTAGCAGCAAACCAGAAAAACTGACCTGGCTATTCCTCCATAGTCAAGGCCTTCTTCCCCCTTGAATGTGATGAAGAGCCGTCTCCTCAGCTCGTGCGGTGGGACCCGCATGATCTGAGCAAAAAAGGATGTGTCAGTAGACTTGTTTTGCAGGATTCAAACTTAGGAGCCCTAGCTTTAGTTCCTTAGAAGCCAGAGAACTACTCACAGACTATAACCGGTACTTACTTGACTAAATGAATCCTCAAAAATATTCTGTCGGGACACGGTTATCTTGATGTGGCTGGGTAGGGAATTGCACTGGAAAGAGCATTAGCAGACACTGTATCGGTACAGCTCCGAAACAGTTAAGAAGGAGGCAGAGTGAAGAAACAGTACTCACGTGACACAAGTAGCGGAACTGCGTTAGCTTCCATTTGAAATTTCGTTCATAGGCCAGAGGAACACCATAGGCTCCCTTCGGCCTGAAAAGACAACACTAGGTCACACTAGGACCCCAGATAATTACTAGGATCTGTGAATGTTCCAAAGCTACAGTGAAAAGTACCACATTTGTCTGGAAGGCCACAACAGTTTCAGTTTAGGATCGATTGTGCAAAAGGGATTGATCACTTGTTTTGTCGAAGTTAACCGCACATATCAGTGAATAGCTACCACTCACTAAGTAAATTAAACCCAACTCCCGCAATACTGAAACACCTGTTCCGATTTTACGGTGCAAACCTATCTTAAAAAATTAACAGATGAAACTGGTTTCATTGGGTATTTTGGCCCCACATCTTCATACCTGAAAACATCCCCATTTCAGTAGTTTCTAAGCTGCAGAGACAAATTTAGACGAGCCACAAAAGTACACCAAAATCTACGCGTACGTTATTCACCTAGCGGTCCAAAGTACCCCCGAAGTCGGAGACCCTCAATCTTATTGGAAGTCGTCTTTGGTACTTTACACACGTTACTGATACACTTCCGCAAGGCCGTCTACACAGCTGGCCAAGGTGCCACGGGTGACGAGTACAGTGGACCCATGGCAGGCAAACATAAACAGCCTAGAGCATGCCTGCAGTATTGTTAGAGCTCCAACTGCCCACAGTTGTAACAGACTTAGGTGTGCCCCCCGTGTGACCTGGGAGCGGAGGCGGACACACCCTTTGGTAACGTACGATGGGCGGGGGTCCTTGAAGGTGGTCGTCTTGGAGTTGTGGTCCACGAAGTAGCGCACCCGGTTAGGCGTGTACTTAATCTCCCAGCCGTGTGGAAGTGGCTCCTCTTTCCTGTTCAACAAACAAAAGCCCAGACACATTAGGCTCCGAACAGAACCAACTCGTCCCAGGAACACTGGGCCGTGCAGCCAACCACCGACCCTTGGGTGCGGGGGTCCTCCCACTGGGTGGTCTTGTTTTTGTGGTTCACAAAGTAGACACGATTGTTTGGGTCAATCCTTTTCTCTGTTGGAAAAAACACAATCATTAGCAAACAAAAACATACTTGGCAAGTTGCAAGACTGGCAAAGGACAAGTACCCCAGCCTTCTGGCAGTGGGCCTAGTGGGTCATCCTCATCCACCTGTACTGGAGTCTGCAATTAAAAGTTCATCAATTAGAAAAGAAAAAAAACCTCCTCAGTACCAAGTTACAGCAAAACATTTCCTAGTGTACAAATTGAAGAAATAAGAGGGTCTTGCACGCTCTTCAAATATGTATACCATGCATACTCCACACAATCGGCCTGTGTCTGTAGCACTAACAGATTTAGACTGCAGTTTCCACTGCTACAGAAGAAGGGAAAGGAGGGAGAAGGAGCTAGATCTTTCCCTTTTCGCTACAGCATTATAAATTAATTTGAAATTGCAACGAAGGCCATAGAGCACCATTTTTTAAGCAGTCGCACTACCGTAAAATCCTGAGAGATAGCCCACCTAACATCAAAAGGAAATTGGCTTAAAATATAGAGTGGGCTAACTTTTGGTGTGCAATCAAGAAAAGTTGTAAAAAATTGCTATTTTTAGGTCGTGTCCATTCCGAGCTTGTTATGGTGGCGAAGGGCAACGAAGCAAAGATGACTGTGCCTTCCCAATCAAACGTTCGCTCATATCCCGCCATAGCGAACTAGCCGCATTTACGCTGAGGCCATCATTGATCCTAACACTACTATTACTAAGAGTGGGCTATCTTTCGGCGTTTAAAAAAAATATCGCAAATCAAGCCAAAAATAGGGGTGGGGCACGTCTCGGGATTTTACGATATGCTTGGAAAGAAGAATGGAAAGGATAAACACCTCCCATCTGCACTGCTCTTCCATCTTCTTACCAACTGAGGAACGAAGCTTCGTTAAAGGGCCTCTGACACGCCAAAAACATTTTTTTTGTTCTCATGCCAGGCGTTAGAATGTCATATCAGGACCTTACAAAAAAATTGTTTCACTATACAGTTGCGTAGTTTTTTTTATAAAAAATAGAAATACGAGGCCCAATTCAAAGTTCCCACCGTGCACTGTGACGTAACAGTGTACCGCAAGGTGTCGGGGCGTTCAGAAGGGAGGCATCGACCTACGTCACTAAAAGTGGGTTCGCCGGAAGTTACGCGAGTTTCACTCCTCGTGCTCTCCGCGACCGTGCCTAAGACTTTTTTTTTTTTTTATTCTGCATTTTGTACGAGCTATCGTAGAATACAAAGTTTCAGTTCCACTAGCTGTTTATCGCTGCACCGTTGGTTAGTTTGCGTGCTGTAAGAGTTGAGGACGAAGAGTCAGTGGATCGACATGATGGAGGTCAATGATGAAAGCGTTGCGAGTACAAGCCAGTGTACGAAAGCATGCCGTCAGTCCGATAATACAGAGCTATACTGGGCGCAAAACAAGCTATCAAGTTTTGAAAAAAAAATTTTAGAACGCTCGCAGAAATTAGGATTGCTAGCATTCGACACGCCTGATCGCATTGCTGAAGGTTCAGACACCGAAGTCGTTGAATCATCGGATACCCTCCAGGCTGAAGATGCCTGCCGTCCAAAGAATACGAACTGGTGAGTGTAGCAAGTACAAGTAAACGTCAAGCATAAAGTATGTGTTTTGTCTAGAACATGAGTAGAACTTGTTTACTAGGTGCACCTGCGGCCGATGTATGTCTCTCAGAAATGCATGCAGTACGATCTCTTCTTCAGTTGCTGAAATACCGGGACAGTCCCTCACACAGCACCTTCTAGGCATTGTAGTTGATCACGTCAATTCACCGTCTCTGCTTCTTCTACCTTTACAACAACATTAAGCGATGAAAAGCAAATAAATGAAACCTTGTCTGCTTGGATCGCTCGTGGAGGTGCGGAAAATAATAAAAATAGTTAAAAAAATATTACACGCGCTCGCAGTAAGCACGAGGAGGGATACAACTCACGTGACTTCCGGCGATGCCTCCTTCTGACCGCCCCGACACCTTGCGGTACACTGTTACGTCACAGTGCACGGCGGGAACTTTGAATTGGGCCTCGTATTTCTATTTTTTATAAAAAAAAAACTATGCAACTCTATAGTGAAAATTTTTTTTTATAATGTCCTAATATGCCATTCTAACGCCTGGCATGAAAAAAAAAATTTTTTTTTGGCGTGTCAGAGGCTTTTTAAATACTGCTTTCATCCTCAGGACGTGCATTCACCCATCTCAGGGGACAACATTCAGAGGAGAGCTTACATGATAGAGAAAACGCTGCTGACACTGCTGCATAGCTTGCGCCTGGGTAGACTGCCAGTGCTGATAGTTGCGAACACTTTCCGCCGTTGGTCGCTGCCAGGTGGTCGTCCGGGTATTGTGGTCTACGTAGTATACCCGACCCCGGTTGTCGCGTCTCATTTCCCACCTACACAAAACATTTTCCAAACAGTGTTACCTGCGAGAAATTTCTACTTATTGATGACTCCCAAACATCATGGCACTGCAATGTGTGATCATTGAAGGCGAATTCCACTGGTCATTTTGGAGCACGCCGGTATAGACTTTTCTGGAGTGCGCCTATTGCACTGGGCGATCGGGATCGAGACGGACGTGTTCCACTCGTGGTGTTGGATCAGCTCCCACACCAGGTCTCAATCCGGATTCGAGAAAAGTCGCTCCGCCGATTTCGGCGGATTCGACCGGAAGCCACTCGGACAGCCTAGAGTTACTGAAGGCCAGCCCTCGGTACGCACACGTGACTTCCTTTCTTGGTGGGCATCTCGCCTCAGAAGAATTTGGAGTGGCCGCCCGCGAAGTGCCGCCCCGCTTTACTGCCGCTGCTGCTTGACGACAGTTTGTCTAGTTGTTTGAGCAGTTGCTCGAGCAGCTCCTCTAGCAGCAGCGGCTCGAGTAGCAGCGACGACAAGGATTGCTTTTATGTCCCGCATTAATTCGACTGCCTTTTCGAAACTTCGCAGAAGAGGCCGAAAATCGAGACATACTTGGACACTGTTCACGAGTATTCCGACGAAGAGGCAAGTGGGCTACACTGATGCACATCGCTTATTGACATGCATCTTTCACATCATGCTTAACTTTGCTCATGCATTGAACACATGTTGTTAGTGCCGCGATTGCGAAAACATGTGCTTCGAGATCCGGGACCGCAAGAAGGGGATTCCCGGGAAGGTGAATGATGGGAAGGCATCCACCGGTCCCGGAGGAGTGGTCATGTTCCACTGGGGATCCGGAGACGGAGTGACTTCGTTCGAATCGCGTGCTCCATCTCGGTTCTGGTCTACTGATCCTGGCACACTCCAAAACGACCAGTGGAATTCGCCACGAGTCAAAATAAAAACCACAACTGACCCTGGAGGCAAAGGTTGGGGCGCTCCCACGTCGTGCTTCGGGTGTTGTGGTCCACATAGTATTTGCGGTTGAACTGATCGTACCTCACTTCCCAACTGCACAAAAGACCAAACAAGTTATAGGAGAAAACTTCTCGAAAACAGTAAAATGAAGAGGACAGAAGGCCATACTAAACCCCTTGATAGCGTATCCAGCACTCTTGCCACCATAATGTAGCACCCTGGTTCGAGTTCGGACCTCCAGAGCAATCCACGTTACAACTCAAAAGTTCAATAATTATGGCTGGGAATTATTTGCTTCGCATAGTCTTTGTAGCTCGAAATCTATAAAGTGCATCTAGTTTCAGGGATACAAACGCTGTGAATAACCCATCTAGCATCGGCCAATTTGACCCACTGATAATAAAGTGCGCATCTGCACAAAAAGAAATGCCCACCAAATAATTCTTGTGGCACGTTCAAAGCGTTTTTTTTTCCTTAGGCAACATTATACCTCCAATCACGACATGGTGCACAAGGGAAAGCGGGGCACGCGGCCAGCCACGGCTGCAAAGCCCGACGCACCCGGGTGGCAGCTGCTCTTCCTCTTGGCCCGTGCCGCTCGTCGAGCCTGCAGTCGTGGCCGATGCACTCGTCGAGGACGCCGTCGCAACGGCTGCCGTGCCGGGAGCGGCATTCATCACCGGTGCGGCCGCAGGAACGGCCACCGCGGCCGGTGAGGCACTGTGGCGTGAAGCCCGGCCACAGGGAGAGGCTGGCAGTGCACCCGCACTCCGGCGCGGGATGGCACGTGCCTGGACGGTGGAGCCGTCAGCAGAATCGGGGGCCGCGAGCGGAGGGCCGTTGGGGCCAAGAGGGGCGCCCGCCGCGGGGACACCAGCCGCACCGTCTGCGTACTGCCCGCCGCCTTCCATCCTGATGACCACCGTCGACGACGACCAGGGCGAACCCTGCACGGGGCCGCCCGTTCCTGGAGAAAGCGGAGGCCACAAATCCGATATAGTCACAGACTAGATGAGGACGGCAAGGCGTAGCTTGACTACGCACCACCACTGCCCGTCGAGCTAGATTGTCTCACTCTGCAACCAATAGAAGTGCATAGTCTGGTGTGTCGACAGGTTGTTGGCAGATACATCGCAGTTTCTTATAAAAAAACAAAAAAACTGCAGAAACAAAACTGCATGCTCCACTCGCTTGACCCGACACACTTGACTGCGCCTAGTTTTGGTGACATAAACCTCTGCCGGCAGAATTGAAAAAAAAAAAAACGTGTTGCTTAAAATAGTATAAAGAGCCATGCATACAATCTCAACAACTCAATCACGAGAAAAGCACAGAATTACACATATATGGAAACTTCATGTTCGCTGTTAAATTTGAAACAATGGAAAGGACAACATGTTTTGGCACATCTCATTCTTCACATAGCTTGCCGACGGACAACACTGGCTGTTTGTTTACATTCATTCAACGCTGTAGTCACAATAAGGAAGCGGTAGCGACGCTTCAGTCACTTTAGCCATTAGATTTGACAACTACATGAATGCAGCGTTCTCACTTTTAACAATTTTGTCTTTGGGACGTTCGCAAGTTTTATATTGCGGTAAATTTCATAGTTTGGTATAATTACAACATGGAGATAGGACGCTTCTGGAGGTGACATGACGTCGCCAGAAGTGCAGCCAGAGGGCACACCCCCAACGATGACCAGAACCACAGCTGTTTTGGTCACCCTCGGGTGCCCGCACCTCTGGTGGCATTGTGTCGCCTCCAGAAGCTTCCTACCTCCATGAATTATAATGAGCAGTACACATGTGTAGAGTAAGTAAACAGGCTATAGGACAAACAAGAGAGGCCAGGGCCTATGAAAGCTCCCTCCTGCCATTTTCTACTGACAGCAACTATTGGCAAGATGTTTTGGTGGCGCCACCTAGTGGGTTCTCTCCTGCGACGGAGCAGGTAGGATGCGAGCAGAGAATGTGCTATGTAATAGCACGGAGTGGCTAAAATAGTTTGCATCTTTGCCAATTAAAAAGTGTGTATTTATCAAAGAAACATGTGATGTTTTTGTGGGTGGTCTTTTTAATAAATAACAGCACCTTGAAGTTGCTGTTTTTTTTCTTCTTTTAAACGAGCCTGGAGCTTCACATTACAGCTTGCGCGGCATGCGTCAGGGCTATTCACAGCCTCCGGTTATTGTTTTGTCGTATCTGTGGAGGCTCCCATTGAAAAATTGACTGCATCTCCACGTGGTGAATGATGTTGGTTGGGGCGAAGCTCTGGTGGTGCTTGTCTGCGTAGACGCTGAGCCGCACCATGCCGAGCCTTTCGTTCGTTTTCATCCATGTCAGAAAGATAATGTGTGGTATGGAACGTGGTTATATACGCATTTGAGCATTTGACGCAGCGCCCTCTCGTCTATAAACGTTGAGCCAATGCATGCAAAGTTTAACGCGATTATACACGCACTTGACCGCAGCGCCCTCTCCTGTATAGACATTGAGCGGCTACATGCAACGTTTGATCCATGACAGAAACCCCAGGTCTTGAGTTACTACCACATCTCGGAGCCCCCTACTCGTCCTGTCGCTGCGCAAACAGATTTCAACATTTTTTTTTTCATAATTTTTTTTTCATCTTTTTTTTTGCCCTACACAAGCACGTGAGCTCACGAGCTCGTAATTTTTTTCTTCTGCCCCTACACGAGCACGTGAGCATGTGCTCACGTGCTCGTGAGCACGTGATCTCACGAGCAGAAGCACGAGCACCCGACGCCGGCCTACGGCGGACGGACATACGGACATGGCTAGCCCCTAAGGAGCTTCGCCCTAAAAGGTTTTGCATTCACCAGAGTGAATGACGTGCTGTCATCTTAGCTGTGCATGCCCGCACAGTTGTGTTGCAAAGCGTCGCACACTCATTTTAGCCAACATATTTTTCCATGTATAGTCCACGGACTATATACATGTTTAAAGGTTGATATTTTACGTGGTGGGGACTAGCTACCGGTGCGGACAATACAAGGTTTGTATTTTTCTAGATTGTTTACTGCAACAAGACGCGAGTGTATTAATGGTGATTCATGAATGATACAAGCTCCTTTGTGAGCTAATACAGCAGGCATTTGTAAGATCTTTTGTGTATGATAATATTTACATTTAGATCTGGCACTTAGTGCAGACTATGCACTGCGTGCGACTATCTAAGGAATTTTTTTTTGTTTTCAGCTGAAATCAGTTTTTGCGGACTCTAGTCCGGAAAATACGGTACATTGATTTGTGGATACCGACACTTCCATCCAAGTGTGACTCGACAGTTGCTTACGAGCAAATGCTTGTCAGCAACTGACGCTTAGCTCATCCAGCATCGAATATGTGGCAAAGAAGTTTGTCACACCATGACTTTTGCTCGAAAGAAAAGCAGAAATTTTCTTAACTTCATGAAGTGTCGGCTATGGCCTGGCAAATTCAGGCAATTGATTGATTTGTTCTATACAATTTTTTTATAAGAACTGTTTACAAACTTCAACTAGTTCGTTGAGAAGCGCATCACGCTTCATGCACAATTCTTTGGATCTGCGAAATTAAACATACAAACCGTAGCAATTCATAGCCGGTGTATACCTCCTCTTTTGGGGTGCTGAAGTGTCAACGACTTACTAGATTTAACAAACTTAAATCAGGAGGGGGCTTTGCATGTTTCGAGTCGACCAGGTGAATAAGTAGAAATTTACTAGTTGAAACGACTCTGGAAGCCAGCCGCTGCTTCTTCCTGGCAGTTATTATGAGGAAATGTATGTTTACTGGTGTACAAAATTAAAAAAGGAATCAACTTGAAACTAATAAAAGACCAGCACTCACAGAACACACTGGAACAAACAGGATACACGGAGTCACTTCCAATGAAGTGTTCACAACATACGCAAGTCGAATTTCGTTTTACTATTTTAAATTTGATGAGACATTCCTTTCTCAGCTTTATTTTGTCCGAATCACAATAAAAAAAATTACACCCTATTCGCGTGGTAGATGCAGTCAAGTAAAGCGCTGGATATTTAATTTTCATTGTCCAGCTTTTTGTACTGAGGAAGAGAACAGCCAACGAGAACAGTGCACACCACCATCCAGAGCTTCCGACATCTCAGCGCCTAAAGTGTTTGTTAGCACGACTATGCGTGCCACGTTTTCGAGCTTTGGTAAAATGTCATATCACAAATATCCCTTCACCAAAAAACAGAACGCGTGAAACAGGCTTTGTCGTGCGTTACCCAAACAGCGCATGAAGCGAGCTGACGAGCCGAGGGATCCAAGATCTGTGCAGTCTGTCCTATCCTCGACGTCACAAACGATGATGATGATAGCTAGAGAAGCGCCCCTGTAGTTCGTGAACGCCACCAATAGAGCTACAAAGCAGCACACTTTTAGTTGAGGCCACCACACGAATGCCGACTAGCTCCAAAGACCAGCCCCTTGGCAATGTGAATTGCGGTATAATTGCAATTGACATTCCCAAGGCCCAAAGGGGGAATTATCTATGCTCTGCCTCAATGTAACCTGCAAGCTACAAAGCCTTATAAAAGGTAGCCCTGATGCTGATTTGCTTTAAAAAGCAACCGAATGACCAAGGCAATCATTTTCATAGTTAAATCAAGTAAGTATAAATTTTCTGTTTCAGTGACATCCCGACTTGCCCCCAGGCTGCCCCAGTTCTTGAAATGCCTACGAAACAGACTTCAAAGAGCATTCAAGGACACACCGAAGCAATTTTCAAAGATCAATTTACCAATTGTAGCACTCAGCACAGGTTTCCCAGCGAACACTGATGCAAGTTGTACACCGTGTGATGTCACATCTCTATTTTCTCCATCCCACCCCGAAAAACAACCAGAAAATAAAATAAAAATGCATCTCAAATTAAAAATTATGTAGCAAAAAACTTAAAAAGAAAAACACAGAGGGCATTGTCTTTAGTGTCCTTTCCAAAGACCAGCGATTAGACCAAAACGAGCAACCTACCGAGCAAGGGCGGCCCTGGCTCGGCCGACGCCGCCACGGCCTGTATCGTGGGCCCGACGGGGTGGCCCACTGCCTGCGGGGCCCCCTCCAGCCTGGGCCCCGCTCCGGGTGCACCGTGCGAGTTGCCCTGGTGCAGCGAGTGCTCTGGCGAGGCAGGGCCGTTCCCTTCCCCGCTCGACGAGCATGTGGGCACCGCCGTGGCGGGGCTCACAGGCACCTCCCCGACGGAGCCCGCCTGGTTCTTGCGCACCCTGACTCTGGCACCAGACGGGGTACCCCATTGCCGGGTCCCCAGGTCAGCCGAACTCCCGCTCAGGTGGGCAGATACCGAGCCATTGTGTTGCTGGTGGATCGAGCCCGATGATGAGCTCTTGGGTGCTGCGGCCACAGAGAAGTATGTTAGAACAGTGTTGCAGCCGGGGGTTCCATCCAAAACGTGATTGGCATTACAGACCCCTAAAACACACGGTGATTGGCGTTACAGACGCCTAAAACAAAATGCGACACCCATTGACCGATTTCACGAAGCGCAGCCCGAACAGAGCATGTTTCGAAACCGAAACAAACCGTAATTCTGCCCACTAAGGGTTTAGCTTTTAATGGGAATATATATTTGTGAGCAGCAATTGAGAACACATTCATGGTCACAATCGTCAAGTGTCCAAGGAAGCGATTAGGAATGCAACTTCCTCTACAAAGTTTCTTCCATCTGTGGTGACGCACCCAATGTCCACCGTCAGTTCAAACGTGCTTGATATGACGGAAATTTAGGTTGCTGTTGCGACACCAGAGTGTCCTTATTTGCAAAGGGTTTATTTAGATAAGCACATTCCCTATAGGTTTCGAGTCAAATGAGATAAGTCCTAGGAACACAAAACTACAATACAAGCAGTTGATTATCGCACAAACAAGACAAGCATTTGTTGACATGTGTAGGAGTCGGGTTTTAACTAATAAAAAGCAGTTTTGTGGTTCTCATGAGCCAAACTAAGTCTGATAATCAATATTATTAATAAGTCATCCAGACATGGCAAAACTCAGTCTGAACAACCCAGTTTCAAAATGTTCTGTTAAATCTGTGTGACAAGGCCTAGTTACATGGAGGCTCAGATAAGACAATTTGATCCCTTTATTATCAACTGATACTATCGCCGAGACTAATTTCTGCCTTTTAACTGGTATTAGTTAGTAGTTCCATGTCTAAATTAGCTGTACACATGTGGGCTAGCGTTGCAGGCACACTGTGTGCAAAATGTCTTGCCAGGACACCCACACTTCCAGCACTTGCGTTTGAGGCCAAGAGCAGCAGTACTTAGTATTGTCTATTACATGTAATGCAGTAGCCCAAAGACAAAGATAAATTTTATGCTTTACCTGGTCCAAAGGTATCTTTTGTTAGAATGATGGCCACTTCATTTTACATGCAAAGCACAGCAGCAAATGCCGAGTGCAACTGCAAGAACTAAATTTCTACCTTCTCTGTACACAGACGTGCAAGAACCTGCCAATTGGTAAAAAAATAGCATTTTCACAATATGAATGCCTGTTTCTTTACTCCGAGACCAGGACACCGAACAGATATCCAACTTTATCACTATCGAAAGCAGCCTGCTCCTTTCATCCACCGTCTAGCAATCCACAAGAGTTGGAAGGAAGAGCTGGCATCCCTGAAAGATGGGCCCATTGCTTCACTGTTTGAGCAACGAAAGCACTTCAAAAATGTGAGAGCCCTTGCTCGCAAGCACATACCTCTGAAGAGCCAGGCTCATTCACTCAAATGAATGGGCTCGTGTACGGTGCAGTTCTCAAAAAGCAATAACTTTGTTTCATTAACAGAGTGAATGTTGTATAATATTGGGAGGCACTATGAATACCTCTGCCACAAAAAACAGAGAGGACGGACAAATCCAAAAGACATCCCACCTTCTCTCCTTGTAAGAGCCACAGCAGCCCCCTCCCTGGGTGGGTACCAGCCGAGATCCACATGCATTCCATCCAGAATGGTGAGCAAATAACTGTAGCTACGACCAGGCTTGCTCCCACAGCTTAGCTCCAATGGCTGTGGCACCTTGTCCACTGCAATGGATGGCATCAAACATTTCCACAAGAGTGCTATCACTTCCTTCTTACAAGGCAGTGTTTCAAAACTAGCAGATATTAAATGGAACAGCCTGCAATTAATTAAAACTTGTACTGCACTAAACAAAGAGAAAAAAAAAAAAAATTCAATCCAAGTGCAACTGAAATCGAAGAAATCTCACGCTCCATTCCTTCTTTCAACGCTTCTGCTTTTGCTGACTTCCTCGAAGTCAGCCTCCCCAGACAAAAGTAAAAATGTATCATAATGGGAAAATGCCTACCATGAGTCCAAAGTCTGTGCTGCCCCATGTTTTTGAAGAAAAGTAATAGCAGCATGCTGCAATGCCATGTGCAGGCTCATTATACTGCAGTTATTTAAACCTTCCAGTCTCAAGGAGCCCCTAACTACTCTGAAGGAGAGCCAAGGAATTCCTCAGTTGGGATTTTGTCAACAAAACATTTTAGAAATTTACGAAAAGTTTGCTACATTGATTAAAGATTCAGTAAAGTTGACATTTGGGCTAGTTGGTAGTCTAACATATTGAGGTATTTAGCGCACAAGGTAGGCAGATGCACGAGTCCGCAGAGGATTATTTGGGTTTTTCTTTCTCTTCCTTTCTTGTCAGTAAACGTGAATGTCAGTAGCGCTCTTTTCTTTCCTGTCCTTCTCTCTACCTTGTGCGCTAAATACCTCAAAATTAAAGATTCAATTCACACTATATACACTGGTGAGTGGTAAGATAATTTCACCCAACAAAATGCATCAATGCACAAGTCAGTAAGCTATGCTTAAGCAACACTTTACAAAGAAGCAAGGGGTATTGAAACAATTTATACAAGAAACTTCCACTGAAGCTACTATGGAAAACCACCCCCCCAAGATCCTAGGGACCTAGTTTGAAACTTCTTGATCCAGATGATAGAGGCTGCCACTACACAAAGTCCATCTTAAAAAGTAGTTTCAAGATCATAAAAAATGCTTACACTTTCCCTCAGCTTTTTCAAGAACTTGGTAAAGTTGAAGGCATCCCTCGCCGAGTAGTGCATCTTTCATCAAAGAATTGTGATTGAAGACTCGGAAGTGCAGCTTTGAGTAGGGAGTCACAAGTCTGAAAATGATGGCCCTTTCTTAACACTCTTGCTCTGGCAGCAAGCATGCTGCAAACAGTCTCCAAACAAACATTAGACTTTACTTTGGCCAGTTTTGCCATTTAGAGAACTATGAGCACGGAGAATCAAGAAAATTACAAGTGCAGCTGCACTAAAGACCCAAGTCACCCACAATTCAATACCTGTACAAAAAAACACATTCAACTTGATGCAATTTCTAGTCACATCACAAAGAGGAAGAGACTTACACAGGGAACTGCTCATCCCATTTGGGGTTACACGTGCTCTTGCTGTATTCTGTTTTTACAGGGACACCCCCATCAACGCTCAACTCGACATAAGGGTCTGGCTTGAAAAGTATTCCTGTGGAGTTCAGCTTGGCTGAGACCACTGCAAATAAAGGAGAAAAGAATCTGAAATTGCCCACAAGCCAAGACTTCATGCATACTGGGTATGAGAAATGATAGGAATAGAGTACCAGTTACGTTGAGCTCAAAGAGTGAACCACTGGAAGTTGCTTCAGCCATTTTTCTGTCACCCCTGGCAAACAAGTGCAAAAAAAATTAGTACACACATTCAAATGCACAATGAATAGAAACAAAAACAGATGTTTTTATTTTTGGAAGCTTTTAAAAAGAGGTCCATCAAACAGCTATAGAATGCTTTCGTGGCCTGACAAGCAAGGGGGATCGGTGGCTGAGTGGTCTAGCGTACACCAGCTCGGAGCACGTGGAGCGAAAGCTCGCGCTGCAGAACCCAGGATCCTGGGCTCAATCCCCGCCTCTGCCCGTTTCGATCTGGATGAGCATCGCACCGGCGTGCGGTTCTGTATCACTACTGCGTGGTGCACGCTAAAGACCCCAGGTTAGCAGTTGTACCGCACTGGCTAAATTGCTCATCTACAGCTGAGACACCAGACGCCCACTGAGGCAGACTAACTTCCGGCTGTATAAACATACACACAACAATTTGCTTTTGCTGACAAGCAGAAATATCCCATTTCCTATGAGCTGAATGCCACTTGACTCCACATTTCCCATTCCAGACATTAGCAGCATAGGTCCTATCTCTTAATACCCCCTGGTCCAGATAACTAGGCACAAGCTTCCAGGTCCAAGTATCACAACCAAGATAGGAACAGATAAGAGCCAAACAGGCCAGGAAAGTTTTCAGGTTGCACAAAATGAACAGATAAGCCTAGCTGGTACACAGGACAAGAGGATGCTCGAGATAGAACAAGTCACCCAAAAGCCACAGCACAATAAGTGCTGCACTAGTGTGAAAGAGAGCATCTGCAAATGCTAGTTACACGACTCCATGCACCTGAGGTTATGTTAGAAGAGTTGCAGTCTGCCACTTAACACTTAAACAACCCACCTGAGACAGGTCACCAAAGTGGCAATGTCATGGCATGGATAGAACTCCAGGATAGTACTTCATACTGACCTACAGACTGATTAGATGAAACAGAAAGGCAATCAAGATGAGTCACAGGTGCTTACCACCTAACAGACCTTCCAACCAATAAACTCAAGAATGACCAAAAAACAAAATACTCTGAGTAAATCACCAGGACATCACTATGGACATATAAGCAATTTTGAAAGAACAAAGCACAAGCAGCTGCAAAACAATTTTTTCTAGGAAAAAAGAAAAAAAGAAAAAAAGATTATGTCAACACTTGTGTAGTCTTCGTTCGGTCAGAAATATTGTAAAATTTTAGTGCAACAACCCAAACAATGGTCCTCATGCTAAATGCATTTCAGAAGCTAACACATCACTACTAAAGCTATGAATGCCTTAGATAGAAGGCTTTTCTCTGGGCACTATATCCATTTCCTGTTTAGAAATGTAAGGCTGGCAGATCCAGCTGGTGAAATGGCAAAAGTCACATTACTAATACAGGTGTACAAAAAATGAGCTTGATGAAGCACAGGCAAATGTCAGGTAAACCTGGATTTTCACATTAGAGAAACAATGAGTCACAGACAGCTCAACATCATCTATTGGTGAGGAGATCAAACTGTGGGGACGCTACGTCCAGCTTGTTTTTTTTTTCCAGAGTTCTCTGTTTAACAACACAGGCACGTGCACTGGATTCTTTACTTCATCTTTCCCGATTGAGCGCGGGGCAAAGATTGGGCACAACTCGTGGCCAAATTTTTGCTGCATCAGCGTTCAGCTCCACGGATTGAACACGAGCCCCAGCCGAACGCTGGCGCAACGTTTGGCTACATGGGCCAAGCGCTGTGTCAAAACACAAATTATCTATGTTGTCGTTGTCCCCATCGGTGTAGTTCTCAATTCAGCCACTAGGGGTGCGACGTTGGATCTCCTTCCCAATAGGCATTGGTATACTGGTCTCAGTTAGCTACTAGTGAAATGTAACATTTGAGACTGCTTTACGACCAAGTCTGAGCTGAAACATATGTGCCACTCGTGCTTTTCATCATGTTACTAAACTGCTTGAAACAAAGCCAGCATCACTGACAGATCCCATAAATTATACTTTCAACGTTCAGATAGAGAAATTGAAAGCAATTTAAGTGAGAGGTCTTTTTAAAGTAGACCCTGCTGCCAACAGGCAGATCCTAATTAGCTGGAACTGTTTAGAACAAGTTGAGCACATGAAAAGCCTTGCATGGGATTGCTGCAGCTGCTCCATGGGACCGAACCCTAGGCGCTGCTTTGGTCTTTGCCACCAGACACCTGCAAGGATTTTAGCACAGCTCTAAGGTGTCACCTAACAATGCAGGCATTTGCAGAAAGAAAACTACTGCCAACAGTACCTACAAAACCAAATTATACCAATGAAAATTTTGGACTGAGAGGTTAAAAATATTTGACAATAACAAGTACACCACCCATGAAAGGTGCATGAAGCAGTACTGATGCATCTTGCCAAGCCATATGAGCAATTTAAATATTAAATAAAGCAATGATAAGATTTTTCAAGTACTACTGTGACAGGCTCAACACAAAAGCAGTACTATAGTTCAAATAGATGCATAAACCTGGGGTTTCCTGCCTCCACCAAGAAGTCTCATAAACATACAAAATACAGTTCATGGCATATCCATGGCACAGTCTGTTCATGCAGGAAATAAAAAAATAAAAACTGAGTGGAGCATCCACACAGCCTTTCCTGCCAGGGCATCCCGTGATCCTTTGCACTAAGTGCAATCCTGTGTATGATGATGATGATGATAAAGTGTTTAATGGCACAAAATGCAACACGGGCCATGCTGCACCAAGAATTCTGCGTATGATGCTGTACCTCATGCACAGAATTCCGTGAGTGATGCTATTGATCATAAATTCAATTTGAAGCAGCAGATTCCATTAATAAAATTCATAGTGGATGGCATGCACAGAGATTACTTCAACCCTGATAGAATCAGTTGCGCAATGGAAATCTCTAGCTGAGCATAAAACACAACAAGAGCAGCAGAACATGGATTCAGGTTTTGTGCAGCACCAAAATGAACCTGTTCCCACCTGGTAGCTAGGTAGCTTTAGCCCTGAGCATTGTTTTATTAAAATTATTGCTTACATGTCCACATGCATTCTATATAGAAAGCAAAAAGTATGGATCAGGCATCATGCCCATACCATGAACTAGACTTGAGAAACATATAAGGTCCACACTCAACACATTTTACGCTGGAGGAATGAGGAACCAAATTACACAAAATGCCAAAGCTTATGAAAAGGAACAGCTTTTTGAAGAAATTATTTTGACATTGAGCATGCCAAAGACAGGCCATTTGGAGAATTCTGGTACCGTGTTGGACTTGGAAATAACACACAAACAGCAGGTTCTCCATACTACCGATGCCACATGCTCCAGAAAACACCACGAGAGTAGATAGGGTGTGAATACTCTATCTTTTTACTCTGCATACATTCAGTTAACATCTTTTTATATTTTTTTATTTTTACTATTTAGTCACCTTTTCGGTATTTTATTGCGAATGGCCCTCATGTAATGTATCTTGCAGAATGCTCAACTTGATAGTTGATGGTGGAAGTGATTTTTGCTGAACAATGTTGCGCAGCATTTCGTGGAGTGCCTGCTAGTGACACCAGTGGTACCAAGCAACTAAGAGTGCTGCTGCTACAGCTAACAAAGTCTAGTATAGTACAGTTTGTACAGCAGCCTATTTTCTCAAGTACCTTCATAAGCCTCCTTGAAATGGGCTCTTGGCAAAACGTTCCCATTTTCGTTCAATAAAAAAAAGAAAAAAAAAGCAATGTCTAGCATATCATCCCCATATAAAATATTATCGCAAAAATCAGTACCGATCTACAGAAGTCAATATGCCTGCAGATCACAGAGACAATGCACTAGTCTGTAGACTAGTCTAATCAATAGGAATATTTAAATGTTTCTTTGATATTGTACAAAAAAAAATAAAAAAAAAAATCAGTGCCTGGGTGTTTGGAAAAGGCCGATTGTTGGGCGAGTTGGTATTGTACGTGGGAAAACATGATTGTGCTTTAAGACAAGGACAGAGGGAGAACAGACACCACAGTGTTTGGAAAGCCTGTCAGCAGTCACTGGCGCCAGCAGGTGAAAATCATGCAACAGAAACCCTCAACCAATATAGCCACCCAAAATTGAATGAACATTATGCATAAGTCTATAAAACGGCCACCTAAGGGTGGATCCTCGACAGGAAAGGCTGTGATTGATAAAAGAGACTAACCCCACAGGTGTATGGATGTATCTATCCACGTACACCTAACCACAGCTGTTGTTTTTTAGTCTTGTTTTCGTGTGCAGGCACACAAGATACCCTCGGACGCCAACGAGGTACGATCGACAGTCAAAAAGCACTGTGCGTGCGCACTTTAGATTCAGCCGTCCCGGACAGGCGTACGCGAAAACAAGCCGACAATTGCGATGAGTTCTGTGAATCCCAGCGTTGGACGATTGCAGGAAACTCTTCCCGATTCGCTAGTCACGGAGCAAAATAAAAACAGGGTTGACGACGGCACGCTGCGGTTGCTATGAGAAATCAGATGAGCGCGATGCAAAGGTGTGGAGACATTGCAGACTTCGCAAGCTTATGTAATGTATCGCGGCACAACTAATCTCGCGCGAGGGCTTCAACAGAGGCCTCCCCACCTATTTGCACGGGTCAGCTGCTAGTCGGACGGTACTGCGCTACACGGCAGCGACGCCCCTTACAACACAGCACGGACCAGCAAACATCCTCATGCTTGTTTACACTGTCAGACATTTCAGTATCAAAAGTTGCGAATTCGGCTACCCTTTTTTTCTTCTTCTTTTAACAGAATCAATAAACAAATGTCGCTAGTGAAGCTGAATAAGCTCGTCTCGGAATCTAGGCCTAATGGAAATTCGGTATAGCACCGTTTAAAACAACATACGGTTACTGATGCTAGAAAGAGGTGCTTACGATGAAAACCGACCGTCCCGTTTCCAAACACTAGTCTTGGATTAATCGCTCGCGATTCAAGAGGAAACTATGTCGCCGCCCAGACTTAGGAAGCCGTTCGTTTAGACGACGAGACCCGAGAATTACTCGCGAAGGATAAGTGTGTCGAACAAGTCGTTACATTTGCCCGGAATAATTGTACGAGACACGCAATACCGGAGATAATACACGTAGTACTGTAGATGTTAGAAGGCGATTACATTATTCAAATTCATCAAAATAAAATGCCGCAGGTCTAACCTTGGGTTACGCGGAACCGATGCGTTTACATATAACAAACCCTAGAACGAGTACCTCTGAAGCGAGACAAATAGTTCCGTACCTTGGGAAACGCTTCAAGTGGAAGACGCAACCTAAATTAACGAATCTGGATGACCAATAAATTAGCAATAAATGCTCACATCACTCCGCTACTCCCTTCGGGCGATAAGGCTCCACCATTTGTGCTCACGTGACCACGTGACTTCCTTACGAACTTCCTCGCTCCTCACTTCCTGTTCGAGGAAAACATCCCGAAGAATCACGTTGCGAACGGTTCTTTGCGATTTCTTACGAAACAAGATGGATCCTGTCACGTTGTCGTCGAAAGCCAGCGTTGAGCATTTGGTTGTCGATGCCGGTGGATTTATAAAGAACACAGCGCTCCATGTAAGACAGCGGCATTCACAGCATGAGAATCTAGTTAAGAGATGTATTTCTTTCCGACGTTCGCCGCCTGCGGCGGCGTACTGTGCCGGGAGCTAATGACAGTGCACCTGTGGATTTGCTTCGCAGGAAATTGGACGAAGAATCTACACCCTCCCAGAAGTGATCAGTGAAATAAAGGACAATGCTACAAAGCAGAGGCTTCAAGTATTGCCGTATGAAATTCACTACAGAGTGCCACCTCCAGAAATTATTAAGATCGGTACGCCAGTTTGAATTCCATTTGTTTGTGTGTGTGTGTGTGTGTGCGTAGTGGAGGGCATCGCCTTTCCTTCCTTTCAGTTACAGATTTCTCGAAGCAAACGGGAGATTACCCAAGCCTCTCAGCGGTTGACATCAAGGTTCTCGCCCTCACCTACCTGTTAGAGAAGGAGTTTGTCGGAACAGAGCACCTCTGCCAGAAGCCCAAGTCCACTCAGGTTAGTTTTGAAATATAGTAGCTAAAATTTTGACACCAATCTGCCCTTGATGTTCAAATCAGGTGTTGCCGCACGATGCATTGAAAGGTGCTACAGCCTCCCCGGTTTCTTTGGTCCAGCAAATAATGTGAGGCCCTTTGTTTTTATTTTGCTCCTTCGGACATTCTACTAACGTTGCCAGCACTGCTTCCTTCTACAGGTGCTAGAAGTCGAACAAGTCCATAACGAACGTGTGCAAGAGGGTTCAGGAGACTCCCGTATTAAGAGCGACCAGCAGGAAAAGGATGAGTCATGTACGAATGAAAGCAGCGAGGATGAAGAATCCGAAGAGGAGGAAGCATGGATAACGCCATCAAATATCACAGATATAAAAAGACAGATGGGTGCTCTGACTGTGGAAGATGGAATGATGCCCGTGGCCTGCATTTCCACTGACTTTGCAGTGCAGGTAGTGCAATCATTCTGATGAAAAGCTTTGAAAATTGCCTGATCTTAACCTCTTGACACGATCATGAAATGATCTTCCAGTTAGCAAAGTAACGCTTAGAATAAGCACTTGATGTTCGTGACATGTTGATCAAAGTCTGCTTTTTTTTTTTTTTTGGCAGTACATGTTTCACAAGGAAATTGATGAAAATGAGGTTGTCCAAGCAGCTTCAGTAAACCAATCTCACCCAGCGTTCGGCACACCTGTGAAGCCGCCATCATTTTAGTTCACAAGAGGCAGGCGGCAGTGCCCGAGACAGCTCGTGCCGTCTTGTGCTCTACAAGTGCAGAGCTCCAGTGAGGTTGGAGCACATGCAGAAAGACTAAAGTTCCTTCTATGCATTGCGGCAGCGGTGGCGTAGCCAAACTGGCTGATGATATTGTTCTATTGACATGGCCCTCACTGTGAGCGAACAATTGTAATATGGCATGGAAATACTTGGGGAGTCCTCATTGCTAGTTATAACCGCTGCAATGGAGGTATGGCAGGTTCAGATCTGGAAATGACTCCTCATTATTGGCATGTGCATCTGCACTATGATATTTGAGTTACAACTGCCTTGTCTTATAACTTGTATTAGGGTTCCTGGTTTTTAATACTATTGTAGAATATATCCTTGCTCTCTCCCCCTTCTCCGATTCAAGTGTGTTAGGCTTGACCTTCGATTTAAATTTAGCAGGAAAGTTTGTCAAGAATGCATTTTATGCTCTACTGTATTTGTGGCTGTGCCTAAGCTGCATTATAATTTTGCTGTGGGCACCAATTGAAGTATGCCAAATATTTTGGTGTATTAAACAAACAAAAAAAAAATCAAAAAGAGGTAAAAACATGCAGAAAATTGTGTATACTATTTACTTTTATTTGTATGTAATTCCTAGTATGCTGTATACACGTTTGCAAGTCCGACCTCGAGGTGCCGCCATCTTGCTCGGTTGGGTGTGGTTGAACGTGTCAGATTAGGATGCCTTGCTAAGGAGTCTTAATCAGATTATGGCCGCGCCCAAGCGCACCCCAACTAAGGAAGATGGCGGCACCCTGAAGCCAGATTTGCAAACGTGTATAGATATGTATATTGATATAACATAGACGCCGCTCATAGTAAGACAATTCTGAGCATGTGCAGCAGACTTCAGTCGACCGATCTTGCTTGCTGAAGTGGCAAGCTTGCACTGCTGGACAGTTTTCATTGCACACTAAGCTTTTACTTTTTTTGTTAACAGTTGCATGGAATATAAATCTATTTGAAACAGAGTTGACTTAACTTTCTGTGTAGAACAGACTGGCTATAGCCTTGAAAGTGGTAAGAATCTCACAAATGTCTGCACAAAATAAGAAACTTCAGAACATTATTTATAGCTAGAACCTCCCAGTAAATGTGAAAACTCTTCTCCTACAGAGTAATTATAATTGTTCAGCTGTACATATGCCCTGTAGATGATGCATGGGACAATGGGGCTGAGGCACTAGCCTGCATGTGACCTCTGTTTCACTTAATCACTGTTTTCCTTCCAGAACATGCTAATTCAGATGGGGCTCAAAGCAGTGTCTGTGGATGGAATGATGATCAAGCACGCTCGAACATTCATTTTGAGATGTCATGCCTGTTTTACGTAAGTGCAACTGCCACAGCACGTACTGTCATGCTCTAGATGGCACAATGCACTTACCAACTGTTGGGAATTTTGCAGTACTACAAAGATCATGACAAAGCAGTTTTGTCCTGGCTGTGGCAACAAGACCCTAAAAAGGGTGTCAGTTTCAGTGGATGAAGATGGAACTACCAGACTCTTCATTAACTACAAGAAGCCAATCAACATTCGTGGTACCCGGGTATGACATAAAAAATTATAATAATTCACTACCCGAATCTATCGATAGCTGTTCTAAATAGATATACCTACATGAAATACATTGTGAGAGAACTGAAGATATTACATTAGGCAATTGCTCAATTATGGTTCTTAGAACATCATTTGTCACAAATTCTCTGTGAAGCTGCAGTCCGAAACAATGTTTTTAAGACAAAACAATTTTGAGTCAAATAACAAGACTTGATAGAAATTCTGAAGATTGTTGCAGTGCTAACATCCCTCTTGTAAAGGCACACCTATACTCTGTTCACATTTAAGCCGATAAGGCAACAAAGGCTACAAGCGTGAGGTAGTCCACGGTTTTTACCTTGAGACAAACCTTTCCGGTGCGAGTGCTCATTCTCTGAAAAAAGCCACAATTTTCTGCTGTGGCCTCCACTGCTTCGTAAGCTTAAGGGTAAATTAAGTACAAAAGAGCCTCAGGGTGGTGTGCCTTTCTCTTGGAAAAGTGCAAGGGCAGCAGCTGCCTTGTCTCATGTGGCAGCTCTATGATTAGATGCAGTTGACACATGACTATTAGCTCTCTGTTTGGGAATTCCAAATAGCTGTGTGCCCATGGAAACCACAAGATGGCATTTGTAAACAGCTATCATGGTTGCATCATAATCTAGACCTCAAGATGAGAAAAATAAAAGGACAGCTGTTGCTGGCTTTAGTTGTTTAACTGACCCAAGCACATTTCTTGTTGTGGTCCACAGTTCTCCCTGCCAACACCCAAAGGAGGCAAGCATGCAAAGAACCCCATTTTGTGCGAAGACCAGCCCGTGCCCCAGAACCGCCTGTCAAAGATGGCTCTGAGTAAGGTGGATGCCTTGGACCCAGACTATCTCTCCAGGAACTCCCCTTCAAGGTGAACGATGTGTACAGCCGTTCAGCCAACCTCAATGTCCGATTGGATCACCTCGGATCCCGGAACCCGAACCAGGTCAAGCGAAACACCGGTAACCACAAGAAGAAGAGGCAGTGATCCATACGTTTTCGTTTGGAGTCAATAAAAGGATGGTACTTATGCAGGACTTTTTGCGAAGCATATACAGACTATGACAAGAAGGGAAGGACGGCAGAAAGGTGGACATAATTCTGGCACGCAACTGCTTCAGTTTGGGAGCCAATTCCCGCATAAAGGAAAAGTGTCCTTCTGGGATGTAACAGGAGGAAGCAAGGCAATGTGTTTTTAATGCGAAAGCATTAATCATGGAGCGAGCTGATGTCATCAGTTGGAAGCGCGAAAACAGCTCCTAGTTTCTGCACGCCTTCGGTTCCATTGGCTGCTGCGCGTCGTCAAGGCTCCCATTGGCCGCAGCGCCATGGCCTCAGAGATCCCGAAGCGTGCGCGCGCTAGTACGCAGCATACAAAGTGAGCGGACGAGCGGCTTGCACGCTTTCGCATTCACAACTCGTAAGAAATGCTTAGGTGTACCTCAAGCTTTTTGTTATTCCTCTTGCTTGCGTATCTTGCTTTAAGCTTGATTTCTACTACAAGTCTCCATCCTCAACTGCTGCCCAGAGAGACTTCTCCACATTAAAACTGTGCTTCTGCAAGGACAAATTTTGACCAGGTGGACAAACCTGCTTTCATTTGCCGATTTGCATTGTTGCAAGGTGGTTCCCAGACTACGATTTGTTTGGAGGTTGCTCTGCGTGAGCTAGCTTGGGCCATCCGAATATAATGCAAAGATTGCAGTGCTTGAAGTTAACTGGTAAAGTTCGCTTCTAAATTAGTAGTAATGGGTGTGAAAATCAAGGCAGATCAACATCTACCCATTCAGAGGCAGTGTGCAACAACAGGAAAAGCCAACAAATGCCTTGGC
The DNA here is from genome assembly GCA_037355805.1 of Ixodes ricinus. NCBI lineage: Eukaryota > Metazoa > Arthropoda > Arachnida > Ixodida > Ixodidae > Ixodes > Ixodes ricinus. The sequence goes on along the minus strand of JAZHYW010001131.1, from coordinate 118,408 downwards.
ATGTGCTCCATGTGGGCCTCGCATGTTGAAAGCTGTGAAGTGTGCCTTTGCTTTCATTATCAAGCATTAACCTCTATGGCTACTAATCACGAGTGTCACTCGTGCTGTCCATTACAAATGAGAAAGGCTGACCACGAGTCTGGTTCATGCTTCAGTTTTGGAGCTTGTTTTGTGCACTTTTTGGCAGGTGAAGTGCTGCCACTATTGCACTGAAGTCCCTGAATATTGCTCCACCTTTGTTGTTTCCAACTTTCACTGGTAGAGGGCTCTACTGTCCCAGGAAAAAATTTGATGCCTGCAAAAGTGGGAAGAGGAGACATGGCCTCAGTGTAGAGGTTCACTTTGGCAGATGAAGAAAGTACAAATTTTGATTTGAAAGTGACAAGTGGTACCACGTATCTGATGACTTGTTTAAAATGCACATTTTGTACAAAAATTAAAGGAAACATTCACTTGGCCTCCACGTTTTTCAACAGTACAATACAGTGAAAAACTACTGAATGAACACATCAGATGGTTAGGAATTAATAATGGGAGCAACATACAATATCTGGAGGCCAAGTTAATGTTTCCTTTTTCATGGGAAAATTTGACTGTTGAATAAAATTTTGAGGCAGGTTTTCTGAACAAAAGAGTATGCAATGGGTTAAGATCCATTTGGTTTCAAATATTTCTATGCAACCTTCGATCTTGACTTTCACTTCCTTAGCGTTTCGTGCAAGGAAATGCTTGGAGAGCTAATCTTGAAAATATTTCACTGAAGGCAAAATTGCAGAAGGAACGAAAAGATGTAGGTGCAAAATTATCGCTGGAATTCGTTTAGTGAAGATAAAAAACGTTGAATGTAACTGGAGACAGTACCAATAGTTCATTTTGTGCTTATATGCTACCTCCTCGACACAAAAATATACATTGTTATGCTCAGTTAGGGGAAAAGGAACGTTTGCAGTCTCCGGGTACCTCCATCAGATTAGCCCGTCCTACGATGGGGTTGGTAGTTACACATACACAATAAAATAGCTTGTGCATAAGACACACACAAAGAGCTACTCACTGTCAGTTACAGAACTTTTCTAATACGAAGGAAAGTATAAATTATGTTAAAGCTTAGAACAAGAAAATAACATTGTCTCTTCAGTCTCGCCCATTGCAAAGTTTCCCAAAACAAAAGAACTGTTCCCATCCAGCTACGATTTTGTTTGAAGGGATCTGAGGTCACAATTGAGAGCCGCATGTTTATACGTGAAGCGGCGCAGTGTAGCCACCGAAACTAAAATGTTCAAAGACAAAAGGACAGAACTGGAATCGGATTGTTTAATCACAGTTGATTCGTTCATAAAGTATATCAGCATTTACATAGGCAAGAAAATGGATGCATGCCTTCTGCTAAGGTTCCTTCATTCGCTGCAGCTTTACTGCATCAAGAATGCGTAAGTGGAACGTTTCAGCTGTCGCTTTCTGCCTGGTTACAGGGCAGACAATAAGCCGAACATGGAGAGACTTATGATATGCAAAAAGTACTTCATCCTTCCCACATCTCATTCGATTGGTTTTACAATCCACTTGCAGTGCTCCACACAGATTGTGTTGTGCTGCATACATATATGCTACACTCGCTCAACAATGCTGCACAAGAACCTCTAATGGTCAACATTTGCTATGGACGCTGAAACCCAATTCAACTCAACGATGTAATGAGAGCATTCCTTGATCAGCTTGGCATCGGATATGCTTCAACATGGCTGCAGCGACAATGTGCAGCATAAACAGTGTGCGTATGTCATCTGTAAGCACCGGTCGTTTTCCGTCGATTTACATGAGGTTCATACTCCTGCACCATTTGTTCAGCAAGGACAAGCTTGTTAAGTTGGTTTTAAAGATGTACAGCTTTTTCTCTCTATTCCACCCTCTTACGGGTGTAGAAAAGTCCATTTCAGTAAATCAAGTTTCTACCTTTCATAAAGCAACTGGGGCAATTGTAGCTCTATTCTGCTCCCCATATTCCTCGACGCGACAGCGGCGAAACAAATATATGTAGCAGGTTTGACAGAGATAAGTGGCCTTGTAAAGCCCAAGAGCCAGGATTTGACGAGCATGTCAATCTTTGGCACACTGCAAGCTGCCATTTACCAGGTCTGCAAAAATACATGGCTGTGTATAGAAAGGCAACAAGCTGGTAGTCATGTGACCATCCACTGTACAAGCCCTTGAAACCAAAGGCGTGCCACAAATATTTGAATCCTTTTGCATCAAGTTTGCGGCCACAATCTACAACAAGTGCCGAAGCATTCAAAAAGTAATAGAACTGCAGATAATTTGTAATTACACCACAGTGGAGATGAGATCCTCCAGTTTTCAGCAACAACAACAAAAAAAGGTTGCTGCTAAAAGGCAGGACTTTAAAGAAAACATTGAATAAGACGCCAGACACCTGAAGCAAAGTCCGAACGGTCGTGCCAAAATTAATGCGCTCTCAGACCAAACAAATGTGGCTGCTTGTACTGGAACTGGAGGGAAGTTTTGGTGCAACGTAACCACTTAAGCAACTCATTGAATCTCGCATGTTTTCAACCACTGTCACTTGTAGAAGTATTGTACAAAACAGCCATCCTCACAAAAAAATATTTGATCTGAACAGTTGGACAGCATCAAAACACTCACATCAAAATCAAGCGGAAATGAGAACAATCGTCATCCAGGCCTGACTAGACAAACACCAACAGGCTCAAAAACAGCTTCCAACACTTTCCTATCCGGTCGCTCACGACGCATTAAAAAGAAATATCCCCCAGAGAGACGACCATGAGAGATTGCAACAAACACATTGTTCGCATAGATTGCCTTCTGTGGGGCACTGCCCTTTAATTACACCATTTAATATTTTTAAGCTGAGTGACATGGTTAAGTAATTCCAACGACACTTGGAATTCAACATAGCCAACCCAGTCCCCACAATCACATGCTTCGAGGATGCATTTCACTCGCACTCCAGGAGGAAGGGACACTGAGAATAAAATTGCTTTATGATCCCAATAAAAAAAGGTACTTGCGCACAAGGAAGCGCTCCAGTCTTCGCCGCTAAAAAAGTGGAGAGCAAGTTTCCACCCACATGATTCTTGCATCAGAGACAGGGGGGAGCAGGAGGCAATGTTCTAATAAATATTGCTAAAAAAAGATACAAACTAATAAAAGCTGGCAATAAAACTATGACAGCACTATCGCTGTGCAAAAAAGTGTAAATATCCCTTAACACTAGCGTTGGCAATGGTCTGTAGACAGAACCATATATCGTATTGTGCCATATTTGTGGGGAGGCCAACAGATAAAGCTCTTGACCTTTCCCTTTGGCAAAGGCAGAGGAAGAAATTAATCTAGAGAAACTTCTCGGGATAAACGGAACGTGAAAACAATGCAATAAAAGCATACCCTCGGAGCCACATCAGTGAGAGCATCGTGGAACATTAAAATATGAAACGTCGTATGACTGGGGGACTGGCTGGTCAACTTCTTGCAGCAACAGGCGTGAAAGAGCTGGAACAGAAAACTCGGTGAGTGCGGAGGTCCTCTTCCTCTCTCACAGTCTGAGATGAAGAAGAGAAGGAGCACTTGCAGAGTACAACTATGTACACTAGAAAGGGCAGTCCATCCTTGCTGGTCTGCCCCTCGACTGAGCACCAGCTCCAGACAGGCCATCCTCAGGGCTGTGGGTCTGGAGGCGTAGAGTTGCTCCATTTAAAGTTGAGCCGGTATTGGGCGGGGGGTGCTGAAATAAAGAAGGTCGTCGGCACGCTGGCGCGGACACACCATTGGCCGAACTCACGTGGCTTGTTGCTGCTGTCCTCCACGCCGGCCTCCTTGCACTCGTGACCTCGGTGGCCAGTCAGGCCGCAGTTGTAGCAGGTGGCCACCTTGGGTCCCGCGGCGAGAGGCACCACCAACGCCGCAGCGGGGGCTGCAAAGTTTCCTAGAGGGACGTACGCCGCACTCACCGTCGTGGGCGGTGCCGTGAACCCACCCGTCGTCAGAAAGGGGAAACTCGACAGGTAGCCGTTATTGGGATGCGACACGCCGGGTGCCGTGTGGAGGAACGAGGGGTATGAGTGCTGGGGGAACATGCTCGCGGGACCAAAGTACACCGGTCCTCCGTATGCCGCGGTGGTTGCCGTTGTCACCGCGGTGTTGACCGACGGTGGAGCCATGTCCGAACTGCCCGCCTTGCTGGGCGGCGCCATGTTGCGCAGGGGAGCTACCGCGGCACGCGGCGGGTGTGCGGAATACGCCGCCCGGTCCGCGAGCACAAAGAAACGTGGAGGGGCTCGAGCATCACCGTCTGCGAGCCCGGGGGCCCGTAGCGGAGCGGGGCCACCGACGGCGGCTGCGTGCCCACCCGGGGTGGCTCTGGCACAGCTGCACACGCACCTCCGTGCCAGCTCCCATCGCTGGCTCCTCGGACTGCCGCCGGCCGTTTGGAGATACCTGCAAGTTCCGCCGGGTGAATGGAGCAATCCGTTTTGCTTTCCCTTCAAACAGCAGTGCGGCATGTTGGAACAAAGTCCATCAGTCGCTACAAACGTATCGGGAAAACAAACCAATGCAAACAGATACATGTCTGCAGAAGATGGACTCTTCAACGAGGTCAAGAGCCAGGGCGGTACTAGATTTTCTTGGCCACCGTGCAGACTCGGAGGTATTCGCCCACTTTTATCCAAGAATTTGACAACTTCCCAACGCCCACATTGTGCAGGAAGAATTGCGAGTTCCTTTGACTTATTTTTTATCGCCGTTTTCTGCTGCACTGTGCGACTGTTTTTCGGCTACTGACTGATCTCCCAAGGGAGACACAACCATGAAATGCCAATTTTCCACAAAAAAATTACTTTTTAAAACTTTTCAGTTGCGGCGTCCGTAACCTTGGATCGAAGGTATCTGTGACTGGGAAGAACTCTGTTGCAAAAAAAATTGTCCGCGACATCGGTAGAAAAGAAAAATTAGGACTTCATCGGAACCGACCCTCTCATTGGACGGAGAAACAAAACTCGAGCTTCGATTGACTATCGGCTGGCCACATGATCATCCGCGGCAGAATTGCTTCAAACCACATTTTATCGTCGATCTCCCTGCTTCTTGCTATTTCACCTCATCATTTAAAGTTTGGAAAATGCCATAAAGAATCTTCGGAGAGCGTTCTCAGTTCTCGAAACAAAGAGGAAGAGAGTGGGCGCCGTTTAAGAGCAACCGACGTCGACGTGTCACCCAGGCTGTTTCGCCGGAGCGCGACTCTATCACAGTCTCCAGAAGCCTCTTCTTCGGCTTCGCTTTCCGAAACTCTGCATCAAAGGAAGTATTCGACGATCTACGAGGGCAATATCACGCTTTTGGAACCACCCGCGGACTTCCCCGAACCAGCCGTCAACGCCAGCGACGCGACACTCGATGTGTATCGCTTTGTAGATATGCCTGCAGTGAAAACTGGCAAGCGCCTTGCTGTGCCCTACCTGTCTCGGAGTCGCTGGACACCCCTAAGATCGCTCAGAAATGCTGAAAGGCGTCGCCAACGAGCATAGAGGATTCGTGAGGAGGGACCTACGTATGGAGCTGATGAATTTTTTATGCTCCGAGTGAAAACAACGTAAAGAGAAGTGAACTTGAAACTCGAAACTAGTTTTTTCCTCAATTTCACTTTTTGGCAGCAGGTCCCGACCTAAAATAAACAATTGTTTTAGTATGAAACTATCTAGACTTGGTTCCGACTTTTTTTTTTTTACTGATATTTTATGGAGGTCTGCACTATGGACTTAAGATTTTGCACTGTTGTGTTCTTTTATTATGAAAAATGTCAATTTGTAAAACCTAATACAAATGAGAAAAAAAAAATTAATATATTTTTTTAAATAAAAATAAGCATAATTGGTAAAATTGCTTTTCATGGGGTCGGCTATGTATTCCACTATTCCTACAGAAAAACAGCTGACTATCACTATCATATCAAAACGATAGATTCTTGGAGCAGTTACACTTTGTACTTCATGCTGAGAAATGCACTTCTGTGGAACCTGACAAAATTCATTTGTAAAGCTGAAACTTTGCATGCTACTCTTTCAATGATTACCGTACCCGGCAAATTTCGTGCAGCGCTTAAAAATGATCTTTTCCGAGTAGTAAGCGGGGTGGCCGAACATACCGCTTTGACCAAGAAGGTTCCGTTTTAGGGGTTAATTCCTGCCATCCCATCATTTTGTTTCCATAAAGCCTCATGGCCCGTTCTTGTGGGAACTAGCATAGTTGCGAAATTCCGTACTAAGCACGAGGAATAAAACCCAAAAAATGTTTACCGGTTACGGACATAATTACCTATGCATCACCGGTTCTGAAATATGGGCGTCTCATTGGACCGCTTATACTGTTTGACCTTTCAATCAACCGCAGGCGGACGTTACGAGCCTTCCCAGACAATCTAGCTCTGTGAACATAGCACATGACATTCTCTCTGCGCGTCACTGCACCTTCTTGCCAAGGTCATGTAACACTTCGCATGACCACGCTCGGATGGCTTGTAGCATCCACTGCAGTCGGTCGCAAGGTGAAATGCAGCGTAGCACTACATTTAGGCGGAGAACGAGCGTTTGGTGAAGCATGGTTTATTTTTGCAATAAAAACAAACAAAAAGACACCGTAAAATTATTTTGGGACACGCCATAGGCCTTCTGCGCTGAAACTTTGATCAAACCGTGGCGCCCTCACTTTTGGGTAGTACAAGCTCACCAGATTAGGTCTCGCACTACTTATGGCACGTTGGTTGAGCTTTTTCTTTCTGTCGGGTGCCGAAGAACGAAAACACCTTTGGACGTCCGAAATCGGCTACATTCAACGCCGCAAGACAATCGAGAGTGCCGGATTCATGCCACCACCGCTAGGGTACGCGTCTTTAAAGGAGCGATGCAACAATTTTTGTACTTTGCGCAAATACCGCCTAGAACGGATCCCCGACGTTAATGACCTATGAAACACGCGTTCGTTTTTCACCCCACGCAATAGAAGTCCCAGAAAAAAATTTAAAGAAAAACGAGCAGCGCTCATTCCCTCAACTCGCAGCCAGAGAAAGCGGCCACGTGATCTAGAGCCGATTATATGCCGCCAATGTTTATCATAGCCACGCGCTGTGGTTGGCAATGCACAGGACACGCGCTGAGTTCCAGATATTGTTATGGCTCGGCTATTGTCGTCGTTGCAGCGATTGGACACGGGCCACTACCCGAATGCTTCTCGAGCTAGTAATTATCACGAGCCCAAATCGAGTGCCCACGCAATGCTCGGGTCCAATCTATGAACCGCATTCAAATATCGTCACTTGGGTGTACTTCATTCCCCACGTTACGTCATCAAATTTTGCAAAGGAGAGATTGAATGAAAATGATCGCTTTTGTCCTTGAAATTACACCGCAACAAAGGAGTTTTTTGGCCAGTGGCGTTGCGAGCGATTATCCTTGAGTCCCACTAGTGCCAGTAAGCTCGTGTAAAGTGAAAAACATTCCAATTGAATATCGTTGCACAGCTCCTTTAATCTTTTGGTGGTGACGTCAAAACTCTGGCGTCCCGACGCCCTTCTTTTTCTTTTTTGATTTTTACCTTGGAATGCGTAAAACGGCGTTTCTTGTCTTACGCTCTTAGCATCTTAGCTTTGACCTGTGCTTCGACGGCGTTCGAATGTTTGTTGTTTCTTTCCATTTTCTTTGTGATCTCGCGTTTCCACACCAGAGGAGGCACGCTTCTACATGTGTGACTGTTTGAGATGCCCAACTTTGTACTACCCAAAACAAGTCCTAACAAGTCCCTTTTCGCAGCGTCTCCTGGGCAACGCAGGAGGCCTATACTATGAAAATGTTACCTCCCATAGAGTGCGAATTTGAGCTCTTTTTGTGGTTACATCTGCCAATACATTTCAAGTGCATAGACGTGCGTACGGAAGACTTCTGCAATACCGAATTTGGCACGCTTTGGATGGCAACATTTCTTCCCCACTGTTGAAAAATAGAAAACAAAGGCACTTGTCTCGTCAACTAAGAACTCCGAAAAAATGTGCGTTTTAGACTGAACTAAAAGTAGCGGTGCTTTCTTTTCTGCCTCACTTTTGACAAATGAACATTCCATCTCTCATATTTTGTGGTTGTCGTATTTTAGGCCCAAACACTCGGCTTCCGGATTGTCACGTGGCGGTTGCATGCCACCCAAGATAGTAAACGCCCCAAATGCCGTTAACTGGCTACAAGTATAATAATAACTGCACAACTCCCACAAAAAAAAAAAAAAACATATACTTATATATGTATATATATATATATGTTTTAGATAAGAGTGTAAAGGCCCGTTCACACTCTTGCGACCGAGTTCAGACCAGAGAGACCAAACCTGTTTTTAAGCCTCTTGCGATCTCTTAGAACCAGCTCGGCTGCAGCGGAGCTGGTCCTAGAGATCGCAAAGGCTCAATAACCGGTTTGGTCTCTCTCGGTCTCTCTCGGTCGCAAGAGTGTGAACGGGCCTTAAATGTAAGACGAATTGCAAAATACGAAAGCCGGAAACAATGAACTCTACAGTCACTTACAGAGCGAGAGCGGCAGGGAGGTCTTTCGATTGTCCCGCCTCCAACGCAAGCTCCTTACCTGCGACAACGCTCGGGCGTCTCGTCAGCTTCGACCATGTGTGCGCAGCCAAAGCACAGCAGAAGACAACAAGCGCGTGCTGAAGGCCAGGCATCCACCCTGTCATTCTAATCATGTCAATAAGCATACTCGCCCATCTTTTAAGCAGGCACAAAAACTTGGCCCCAATCTAATGCTCTTTTGCTTATCGAAAGCTACGTACGCGAGCGATCGGCACCGCTCCCACAAACGTACCGTTTGCCTGCTGGGCGCCCTCATCCGAGCCCGAGCTGGCAGGGCTCTGGGTCCGAACTGCCTTGAGGGCCGGCGGTGGAGAGGGGCTGGAGCACTCTGACGAGCACGAGGTGGTGGAGCTTTCCCCGCCGGCAGGACTGAACGTGGTGGCCACTCCCGGGGGAGCTTGATGGCCGCTCAGCACCCCATTGCTGTGGCATAGCTGCCTGCGTGTCCAAACAGAAACTTCCTTAGTCCAGAATGCAATTTTGTAGCTATGCTCCCAAGTGGCACATCTTGGGGACAGATGGGAGCAACCCCTCAAAAGAGTCGCTCCAACATTCAGACAATAAAGTTAGCAGCCACTTAGGTTTGTGATAATACCACGGTAACGAAGCTAGAGGCATTCAAGGAAACCTCGGTAGAGGCCGTCAGGAGTCATGGTGACGTCACGACGACGTCAAATATGTTAATAACCCACTCTGGCTATTAGGATGGGTACAGCCGTTAACATCTATGTTTCATCAAGGCGCTCTTTCTGCACTCAAGCGTAGGGTTCTTGTTCCCGCCGTCTCAAAACATGGCGTTACATTCGACACTGCCGCCGGGCGCCGCCGGCTGTGGCAGCCATGGCAACGGCGCAACGGTCGCCAACATCCGATGAGCGTGATCGTCTGCTCCGAGTGTTCTGCGGATAAAGTGGTGTTTGATTGGTCCGCACTAATTTGACTTCGGAAGTTCTGGTGCTCTCGGAAGAGGATGCCTTGGCGCTACTGTGCTGCGAAGTGGTGCGGAAACTCCAGCAAGTCGAAAGTCTTGTCGTTCTTTCTATTCCCAAAGGAGTTCAAAAGTGAGAGGTAAAGTTGTGTTTTTTGTCGGTTTACTTCAAGCCTGTTTCACGTGGTGTGATCCTGATTGCGATTTTCAGTCTCTTGCGATTTTCAGTCTCGTGCGGCAGAAAGTCCGTAAATAGGGTTGCCACCTTTCCCCGAAAAAAAAACTGGCCCTTCAGGGGGGGGGGGGGGGCGGGGAGGGGGCAGGGCAGTTAAGTGACAACAGCTGCGAGAGACGCTCAGCTCTTCCTAGACATCGTCGGCGCGTTTTCTGGTCTTGGCACTTAAACAATTAAATGGAGAACATAAAGGGAGGGGAAAAATGACGAGGGTCTGAAGTAGCAACAACAATATTACACCATGTGTAGTCGAAGGTGAAAGCTTGGGGAAAGCGCATACGCCACCCGTCACAGTGGACGGATAGAGCGCCGTGCGTGTCCTTGTCGGGATGCCGACCGACACCTCCCAGAAGGCTGAGCTACCGGGAGGGTCTGTCGCGCGAGTTTCCCACCGGCGTCTTGCTTGTTCTCGGTTTCCCTTATTTTCCGGCTTTCCAGCTTTCCGCCGCGCCCCGGTGGTCATTTTGTTTTGTGTTGACCGTACCCGTCTTCCCCCTCCCTCCCTCCCCCTCCCTCCCTCCCCCATACCCCCCCCCCTTCCCCCCGTCTCATGGAGTTCTCCTGCCGCGCTCGCCCGCATACTTTCTCTAATCACGTGTCCTGACGGTGTTTGTGTAATTTTAGACTTATTTTTTTCGTCGACAAATATTTATTGTCGTAGTTGATAAATTGTCACTTAAAAAAACGCCAAAAAAATAAGCTAAAAAGCAATCGCGCTTCGATGGCTGTCAAAAAACCGGCCAATGAAGGCCGGTCTTACCTTCGGACCGGCAACCGGCCTGCTGTCTAAAAACCGGCACGGCCGGTCAAAAACCGGGCAGGTGGCAACCCCTATCCATGAATACAGCACGTAAGCTGCCGCCCACGTTCGTTTTCATTTTTTTTTTTTTTGTAGGAGACGTTGCATTTGAAATTTGCAAGCATATAGAGTCATACCACATGCTGAGCGCACAGGACGACACAGGCATTTTGGTGCCCTCTCTGTGCCCACAAGCCCGTGCCTAGCTTTCGCGGGCAAGCTTGAAAAGTGCTTTTCAGCGTGCATTCTCAATCTGGTATAAAAGGATGATATGATGAATCTTTGTGCTTTCATGGCAGAACACTCAAAAGACCTTCTCTGTTCAGCAATCTGCAAGGAGAACTTTCTCCAGATGTTCTGCCATAAACCCTGGGGCATTCACGCCTCTACAGGAGAGATCTGCAAAAACCTATTTAAGGTCTGCAGCTGCTAGGAAAGCACAGAAACTTCGAAGCGGGTCACCTATCAACTGAGTAGAAAAGATTAGCTTTTTTTGTCTCTGCAGGGAACACCAAGTTTCTCATTAACTGAAGTTTGTTTTATTCTTTCAGTCAACTAAGTCTTTGCTGATCAAAACTGTGGTGATGCGAAAATTGTGCTCTTACGTGTGTTAGCGATCAAGAGTTTTAAATCAGAAAAGAATTCAAAAGCTCGTAGGTGGCCTCTGACCCCAGCTGCTCCCAGACAGAAGTTGCTATACGGTCCCTGGAAAATACCCGAGCCCCCAAGACGGGGCCTCTCTGCCGTGAAACCCGAGCCGCGCGCGCGTGGCTAGCAACAGCTTCGGAGGCGACCGCCCTCGCCCACGGAGAAGAGCATTCCATCGGACGACGCCGAGCGAGACGCAGCACCGCTCTAGAACCGTAACCTTTATATAATCGCCCATTTGTGTATTCCTCTAAGTTTTAATTAAATAAACAGTTTAATCCAACCTCATCGTAATTTGTTCAACCTCAAACGCTAACATTTCAGAAGTGGGATAAATTCCAAATAGCCAAATCGTCAATCGGCCACCAAACTCTTCATCATGAAACGGAAGGGAACGAAGGACGCACAGCCGGCAAACAGCGAGGCCACTTCAACGAGCAACGTTGTTGGCGGCGACGAAGCCAACAAAAGCAAAGAAGTGAGCCAAGTGACTGCAACGAGCCTGCCGGGCGTACCCGCCGTCTCGACTCGCTGCCCCGCTGCCGGAGGTGAATAACGGAACACCGCCTGATGGAGGAAACGCAGGAATGCCGAACGCGCACGGACAGCCCCCGAACGACAGCGGTGGCTCCTTCGACTTCCAGGCATTGATGCAAGCGACCATCCAGACGGCGGTGCGTGAGGCGATGAGCGGTGCTGCTCAACTCTGGCAAACGCAACAACGACATGTCACTCCGGACGTTACGAGTGCAACGGACGGCCGGCTGGCCACGGCGAGCGCCCAGCTTGTGCCAGTGTACGATCCCTCGACCAAGACACAGCCAACGGTGGAGGCGTGGATCAGCAGGGTGGATAACCTGGCGGCTGCCTACGGGTGGAACGACAAGCAGACGACATGCTTCGCCCTCGTTAAACTGCAAGGAGTGGCGAAAACATGGTACGACGGACTCACGACTGCACAGCGATCGTGGGAGGAGTGGAAAACCGAGCTGAAGAGAGCGTTTCCATCGAGCGCCGGATTCCAGCATCTTTTTCGAGAGATGGAGTCGCGTCGCAAACAACGCGACGAAAGCATGGAGATCTACTTCTACGATAAGCTGGCCAAGGCACGACGATGCAACTTGGACGACGAGGCCTGCATGGAATATATCGTGACAGGATTACACGCCGAAGACATGGTGCGATCGCTGAGTGTCCGCGAGTACGACAGCCCCGAAGAACTTCTGCGTTGTATGAAGAGACTGGATGAAAGGGTGGACACTTTCAGACAGACGCAACCAAAGATCATTAAACCCCCACCAACCACATCTCGTGACACGAAGCCTGTGAACAGTGCGTCAACTGGCAGAAACAACGCCCTGCGGAAATTCAACGAAAAAGGTGAACCCCTCTGCTTCAATTGTTCTACATACGGACATTATTCTGCTGCATGCCCCAAGCCTCAAAAGAGACCTCGATGTGGTATATGCAATCGAACCGGACATGAATCGAAAGACTGCCGCCTGAGACCTGGCATGTCGGGCACATCTCCAAAACCGGGAGCCGTCCTCACCCAAGCATGCAAGCACGGGAAGTCACCGAAAAAGCCAACCGACACCAACGCGAAGTATTTCATGAAAGCGCACCTAAACGGAAAGGAGGTCAACGCTTTCGTGGATATGGGCAGCCAATGTGTGACTCTTCGAGAGAGCGACGCGATATCATTGGCGTTCACGTATGACAAACTCCTTCACCCTTTCACGATTAGCGGCTACGGGTCAGGACAGACGACGCCACTGGGGCACGCAAGAGCTGTACTGACGGTCGATGAGGCAACAGCGGACGTTGACGTATACATCGTTCCTGACGACGTCCAGGTGATTCCGCTCCTCATTGGCCAGCCATTCACGCAACAGTCGCACGTCACGATCATTCGCAGAAAAGACACCCTCCGCATTTCCGAGGAGCGTGAGGAATCCGGGAGAGGAAGATGGAACCCTGCGAAACATCCAAATCCCTGATCTTGCGCCACGCCGAGTGAGCCTCTGGGCCAAAGAGGCTGCGGTAATTCCTCCGAATTATGTGGGCTTTGTAACCCTCTATACGAGCGAGGAGTCAAGAGGAGACATCTTCGTCGACCGACAACACTGTGGAAGGCTGGATCAGGACCACGGAATCATGAGTTGTGTTCTGAAGAAGAACTGCGACGAAGAATACGTCCTGCCAGTGGCGAACGTGGCAAATCATGAGATCACGTTTAAAGAAGGAGAATGAGTCGTTCGAGCCGAGTGGTGCAACGAAGAGCTTACCTCAGCAGAGGAGAGTGTGCGCTGTGACGAAGAACAACACTACAACCTGATTGAGGCGACGGACCTCAATATCGGCGAGTCCATGACGCCAGCGCAACGGGATAGACTCGTCGGTCTGATCAACGAATACCGTGAGTGCTTTGCCACTTCTTTGTCTGAAATCGGGAGCACTGATGTAGCCGAGATGAAAATTGAGCTCACGAATGACACGCCTGTAACGTATAGGCCTTATCGTCTTGCACACTCCGAGCGAGAGACTGTCCGAGAGCATGATCGAGGAACTCGAGGAGGCAGGTGTTGTCCAAGATTCGAGCTCAGACTTCGCAAGCCCTATCCTACTGGTGGCGAAGAAGACAGGGGAGAAGCGGCTATGTGTTGACTTCCGAGCCCTCAACAAAATTACCAAGAAGGACAGATATCCGCTCCCGCTGATTGACGACCAGCTTGACAGGCTCCACGACAAACGGTTGTTCACTAGCCTCGATCTCGCATCTGGCTACTATCAGGTGCCCCTCTCCAAGGAAAGCCGAGAGAAGACTGGGTTTGTCACCCCGGACGGGCACTACGAATTCACCAGCATGCCTTTTGGCTTGGTCAATGCACCGAGCGTGTTCCAGCGCATGATCAACACTGTGTTCGGCTCCCTCAGGAACACGAAGGTCATGGCCTACATGGACGACTTGTTGATCCCCTCGGGTACATTTGAGGAGGGGCTGGTCATTCTACGTGAGGTTCTCGAGCTTCTGAGGACCGCTGGTCTCACGCTGTGCCTAAAGAAGTGCTTGTTTCTTTCAAGAGAAAATCACCTATTTGGGATACGAGATTTCGGCTTCGAGCATCAAACCCAACAGCCTCAAGTTAAAGGGCATCTCCGATTTCCCAGTGCCGACAAACGTCCATGACCTCCGACGATTCCTCGGCTTGTGCAGCTATTTCCGACGCTTTGTGGCTGGATTTGCCACGATATCAAAGCCACTCACCACACTGCTTCGTAAAGGAGAGGAATGGCACTGGACGCAGGGACCCCGGAACCGGGGGGGCAACGGGGGCTTGAGCCCCCGCTGACATTTTCCAAGGGGTGCTGGGCAATATGCTGAGCCCCCGTGCGATTGGCTCGAGGCCTACTGAACTATGCCTGCACCTCTCTCCTTTCCCTCTGTGTTCCCATTGGTACGCGGCTTGCCCTTAGCCACGTACTTGGCTAAGGGGAAGCACGTGGCTCTGATTTTGTTTCGGCTGGTTCCCACCAAATTGCGGCACAACCTTCGCACACGAAATTCCAGAAGAAAAAAATGAAGTAAAGCGAAGTGTCAGTAAACCGCGAACGGCGCGGTATCTCCGAGAAAATGGGGAAAAAAGAGAAAGAAAAGCCGGCGCCTGCGGCCTGCATAGCACAGTCAGGGAGATCTCTCTCTCCCCTACTTGGTCATTGTCCTGGGGTCCTCCCATACGGCACTCGTGGGTTGGCCCTGCGGGGGAACGCGCAGCGCACTGTTTTTGTCCACCCAGCCAGCCGGCTTCTTCATTTTGCTTACATTTTCAGCCGTGATGTTTCCCAAAGAACTCAAAAATTTCTTCTAGCTTTTTTTTTTTTTTTTTTGCGGCTGCGTTTTTTTAGTGGTTCTTGTTTTGGCTGTCTGAACAACCACGAGGGTCGTTTAATTGCTTCTGGAGCCCAAGCGCGAGGCGGGGAGATGGTCTGCGCGAAACGAAAGCCCTCATTGAACGAGGGACTGCCTACAGATGTAGCAAGCTGAGCGATTGAAGTATCTCAACTACCAAGGCAAGAGCAGGCCTTAGCAGGCGACACACTTTGTGAAGGGAGAGATTGCACTGCGGTCTCTGTTGAAGCGCCGCTATCACGGTGGTCGTCAGAGGCATAAAACAATCGTGGCATTCTCGCCTGTATTTCTGTGTCTGGTTTTCGAAACACCATTTAATTAATGGCGAGCCACCGTGCTATGTTCAGGCGGGCACCCTATTATACACCCAGATGGTTTTACCCAGTCTTGGGCAGTAGACTATAGTTACTAGTAAGACGTTACCGGTAACTAGATACTTTTTTCAGCAACTTGTAACTGTAACTCGTTACTGCTTACGTGAAATAACGTAACTGTAACAAGGGTACTATTTTTCGAAAGTAACTCTAAAAAGTAACGTCGTTACTGTTACTTCTCAAATTTATGTGCAAAAATATTGCAAACACGACCGCCAAATCGTCTCGCAACTCATGAGAGTGTCCGAAGTCCTGATACGGAAAGAGCACAGCAAAAACTGCTGCAGAAACCGTCTGGAGCTCGAGAGAAAATAAAAATAAAAATTAACTAAATTTTGTTAAGCATAGTTTCGCCAACTGGGATGATGGGGACGTTTGTGTCCGTACCCGCCGTATCGCCGACAAAGCGCGGTCTCGTCCGGCGGAGGAAGCAAATGCTTTTCGCGGAGGACAGTTCTTGGTAATTGTCGCTCCAAACGCCCGCAGGCCTACGGGACAACAGATTTTCTAAACCTCGTCTTTTGCCGCAAAGCACACGGTTCCGTCCCCTCTAGTTTGAATCGTCTTACTCCCAGATGCACTCTTGCGGGGTCTCAGCTTTTGGCCCATTTGCTCTCCCCTCCCCTTTTTTCGCACCAATTACCGGCCTTGCCTCCTGTCGCCCACTTGTTGCCAGCTTCTCGGGTCCCGTGTGCCGTCACTTGAGAAAGAGTATTCGCTCGAACCGTCTGTGTCGCTCTGCTAGTTTGTGTGTTTTCTTGAAATTGAAAGGCCGCCGGGACAAGAGGCACTTGTCATCACTTGATTTGTGGATATTTACGTCGTGGGCTTTCCGAATGGTCTCTTCTAGTTGTTGTGGTGAGATGGAGGAGCGCAAACGTGTCCGATCTGGTTAGGAAGTGGCGAAAAAAGATCGCAAAAGCCGCTCGAAATTCCACACGCAGTGGTCGTTTGTACCTCGATCAGTGCTTCTCTTGCACCGCTGCCGTGTTCAGTGGATTTGACGAAGGAATGTTGCTGCTACATCGCTCTCCAAGTTTTCAAGAGAAGCTTCGTGTTTCATGAAAGATTGTGCGCACGCAGTAGAAAATGATTCGACCGACGAGTGGATTGGAAGTGGCACATCTACAAAGCTGATTGCAAGGTATGACTGATATTATTATTGACTTGACATATGCACGATGTTTGTTGCTTCCGTCCCATTTCGCCTCACAAAAGAAATCCGAAGTTAGAACTGACCGATTGTATAAACTTGCAGCATGATTGGATATACCCGAGATCTAGACGCGTGATGTTGTATTCGTGTATACCTTATGGTGGATGCGCTTAATTTTTAAGTTCTTTATGGATCTTTGAAAAACCAAAGTAGCCTGTTATTTTTGTCAAATAACCATAAATGCTTTATCATATAGTGGATTTACCCGTTCAGGGAGCAATTCATGGTAAGAATTGAATTAGGAAGTATCAAACATGTCAATATTGGTTATAAGGAAAATCTTAGTTTCTCAAAAACTCAGATTCACTACCGTGAACAACACAATGTCTTACGAAAAATTTATGTTAAATTAAATGCATATTAAGGAAGGTTCCTTCTGAATTTTTAAAAATATTTTTATAATGTGACGACAAAGTAACGGCTTTACTTTAGCGAAGTAAATGGAACTGTAACAAGTTACTCTTTAAATTTTGTAACTGTAATTGTAGCAGGGTTACTTTTTTCCTTGATTAACTGTAACTGTAACACTTTTACATTTTAAAAGTAACGTGCCCATGACTGGTTTTACCCTCTTTTCAAAGACGACCAAAAAAAACAGGAAACATGCTGAAATAAAAAAGGGCATCGCCAGTAAAGGTTTAGCACCGAAGAAAGAACCGCATCCACCGGTGTTAATTTTTATTTTGTTTCATTTCAGGAATGCATTGTTATAACTATCTACAGGAGCGAAGCTGCGCCAAGAAATTTCACAGGAATGCGTCCACGAGTAAAATACACCTTTGCTGAAAATGCCAGCTTTCTACGTGCAGGCGCCCGATTTTCCAGTGCATTTTACATCGACACCTAAGATCGATGCCGCCGTATAGCTATTACTACTATAGAATCAGATTGTGTCAACATCTCATTGCTTCGTGACAGGAATTTTGGATGAATGTATAGACACACGGTATAGATAGTGATAATAGATCTACAAACTGTAAAATGTTAATAATATTTTTTTTTCAATTACAACTTTTCTCTTTCCTTTTCTATCTCCCCCCTCCCCCCCCCCCCTTCCCCTTATTTCGACCGCTAGCCCCCCACGTAAAATACACTTCCGGGGTCGCTGACTGGACGACCAGTCAGGAGGCTGCGTCCCGGAGGCTGCAGGACTGCCTAAAGAGTGAGCCTACGTTGGCACTCTACGTAAACGGTGTAAAAACGGAGGTGCACACAGACGCTTGCAAGTTTGGCCTCAAAGGAGTACTGTTACAAGAACAAGCGGACGGGTTGATGCACCCGGTTATGTACGTCAGCCGCCACACGACGCAAGATGAAGAGCGATGTCACTCTTACGAATTGAGGCATTAGCAGTTGTGTGGACAGTTGAGAAGCTTCGGCCGTACTTGTATGGGATCGAGTTCACTCTCGTCACGGATTGCAACTCCTTTCGAACCACGCTGTCAAAGAGAGACCTAGTGCCACGTAGAGGAAGGTGGTATCTTCGGCTACAGGACTACACATTCGAGGTGGAACATCGACCGGGAGATAAGATGGCCCACGTCGACGCTCTCAGCAGGGCTCCTGTGTCGGAGCCTGAAGAAATGGATGTCGCCATCGGCGCCAGCGTTTTTGCTACAGAGCTATCCGACGACGATTGGTTGGTGTTAGCTCAGCAGACAGATCCAACGTTGCAAGGAATCAAGGAAAGCCTAAAGAAACCCTCAAAGACGAAGGAGTCGCAGAGTATCGAGAAGGAGTACGCACTCTCAGAGGGAAAGCTTTTCAAGAGAGTCATCGATGACGGGGAAGAGTGCCTACTATGGGTAGTGCCACGTGGTGCTCGCTGGCAGATTGTGCGACGATGCCACAACGTTGTCGGAAACTTCGCTCTCGACAAGAAAATGGCTTTGCTCACCAAGATGTACTGGTTTCCCAGGATGCGTCAGTACGTGAGACGGCATCTTGCGTGCTGTCTGGAGTGCTTGTATCACAAGGTTCCGTCCGGAAAAAACCAGGCAAGCTACACAGCATCGAAAAAGCGGCCGTACCTTTTGACACTCTCCACATGGACCATTTGGGCCCATTCGTCCGCAGCACGAGCGGCAACACGCACATCATTGTGGTAGTAGACGGCTTTACGAAGTTCGTCATCCTTCGAGCAGTAAGGAACACTTCGTCGGGCTACGCGAGGAATTTCCTCAAGGACCTAATCGCCACTTTCGGTGCCCCGCGAAGGTTAATCACCGACCAGGGAACCGCGTACAACAGCCGACAGTTCGTACAGTACTGCAAGTCTGTCAACGTCATCCACGTGAAAAATGCAACCGGCACGCCCCGAGCTAACGGACAGGTCGAGAGATATAACAGAATGATAACACCCGCCATTGCCAGCCTCTCAAAACGGAGCGATGGAAAGGACTGGGACGAAACCCTAACTCAGGTCCAGTGGGGTATCAACAACACGCTGAACCGAGCGACCAAAGCGAAGCCCTTCAGTCTGCTTTTCAACTTTTGCCCCCAAAACGTAACAGGCGATGAAGTCGACAGCGCACTCGCGCACGAGCTCGACGCTACTGTACTCAAGCTCCGGGGAAAGGCAATAGAGAACATACGCCAAGACCAAGAAAAGCAGAGAGAACATTACAGCAAGAAAAGAGTAGCTGCGCCTGTCTACAAACCAGGAGATATGGTGTTGCTCGAGCGAGAGCCAGTCGCAACGGGAGAGTCACGGAAACTGCGTCCAAAATATAGAGGCCCATACATTGTTGTAAAGAAGCTGCGCCACGACAGGTATGAAGTGCAGGACCTCCCCGAGACTCAACGCTCACAGCGCTTCTACGAGGGAATAGCAGCTGTTGACAAGATGAAGCGTTTATTCTCTGTGACAAGGGCAGCGACGACGACCAGCCGCCCGGCTCGGAGTGCGAAGAAGACACGTAAAATGCTACTTGAGATTCGGAGGCTCATTTCGGGGACATATTCCGACAAGATTTCAACCGGGGGCGGTTGTGCAGTGGGAAGGCCGAGTGTTAGCGATCAAGAGATTTAAATTAGAAAAGAATGCAAAAGCTCGTAGGTGGCCTCCGACCCCGGCTGCTCCCAGACAGAGGTTGCCTATACAGTCTCTGGAGAATACCCGAGCCCCCAAGACCGTGCAACCCGAGCCGCGCGCGCGTGGCTAGCAATAACTTTGGAGGCGACCGCCCTCGCCCATGGAGAAGAGCATTCCATCGGACGACGCCGAGCGAGACGCAGCACCGCTCTAGAACCGTAACCTTTATATAATCGCCCATTTGTATATTCCTCAAAGTTTTAATTAAATAAACAGTTTAATCCAACCTCATCGTAATTTGTTCAACCTCAAACGCTAACACGTGTGTCTCGTGCTATCCATTCTACTGTTTCCTGAATTTTATTATGTGTATATATCTTCTATTTTATGTAAGAGATTGGTGTAAATATTAAAGTATGTATGAAAAGTGAATGTATGTCCTTTGCTTCCAACCACCAATTGAGAAGCAGCTTTTCTAAAGTTGCTCTACGGTGATTTATAAAAAAGAGATATAAAATAAAAGCCTCAGAAGATGGGAAGGAAATCGAAGAGAAATAAACACAGGCAAGAAAAGTGTGTGTGTGCGGGGGGGAGGGGGGGGAGCAAGCGGCGGCGAACCGGCTGCCTAGGACACGACAGTACAACTTGCGCCATCTAGGGGCAAAAATATTGCCTGGAAGATAGCTAGGATTCCGTGTTTTCGGAGTTAATTTTTTGTCGATTTCGAAGAGTGTTTTTCTGAGTTTATTTTTTCGCAGTGTCTAGCGTTACGTCCGACGGAACCCGAAATAAAAATTAAAGTTACGTCCGACGTAACTTTACGTAAGGATTCGAGTTACGTCCGACGTAACCCAATATGTAAATTAAAGTTACGTCCGACGGAACTCCAAATAAAAATTTAATCTACGTCCGACGGAACTTTACCCCAAGGTTTCGAGTTACGTCCGACGGAACCCGATGTGAAAATTAAAGTTACGTCCGACGAAACCCGAAATAAAAAAAACTTTACCCCCACCCGCTGCCCGTTTCGACCTGGAGGAGTTTCATACCGGTGTACGTCGTGGTGCCGGTACGCGTTCGTGTGATCACTACTGCGTTGTGCACGTTAAAGACCCCAGGTTAGCGGTTGTACGGCTAACTTTCTCATCAGACAAGTCACCCGTAGAGGCGTACTAGCATCAAAACTATCTAATCATACGAGCACGCGACGATGGGCCCTCAATCTGTCGTACGAACCAACAGCCCAACACTGATATCTCAGGGTCTCAGCAGTCTCAGGCTCGCAGCACGCGTGCTGCAATTTTCATTGTAATAATGTTTTTTTTTTTTTTTTTTTGTCGCGTCTAAGAAGAAGTGGTATTATATCGAAAAACAAATCGGAAAAAAAAAATCCTCTTAAGGAAAAAAAGATTGCTCAAAGGAGAGGAAAAATTAAGTGCATGTAACGGGAGTCGAACCAGCCCGTCCTACGCAGCCTCTACACATGCTCTACACACGAGGAACACACTCCAACCCTTTCAACAAACACGGAGGTACGAATGGAGTCGCGATTTTGACCAATTAACCAACGCTGCATCGGACGTAATGCAGAAGTAAATAATATTTTTATGTTTACGTCGTGTTTCTGCCACAAAGCGTAACATTCAATAAGGTTCCGTAGGTTACACAGGCCGTAACTTGTTTCAGTTACGACGGACGTATCTTTTTGGGTTCCGTCGGACGCAACGTTGCTCTTTATTTCGAGTTCCGTCGGACGTAACTTTAATTTGTATTTGGAGTTCCGTCGGACGTAACTTCAATCTTCATAATGGGTTACGTCGGACGTAACTTTAATCTTCATATTGGGTTACGTCGGACGTAACTCAAAACATTGACGTAAAGTTACGTCGGACGTAACTTTAATTTTTATTTCGGGTTCCGTCGGACGTAACGCTAGACACTGCATTATTTTTTCCGAAAATTCAGAGTTTATAGGAGCTTTTTTTTGTTTGATTCCAAAATTCCCAAAATTTGGAGCCTAATTTCGCAGTGTTTCCTATGAAATATAAATAAATAATATCCAAGTGTAAATGTATGCTACATAAAAAAAAAAGCGCTTATATTAATTATTTTTTTTCAGCTGGATTTGCTGTTGATGCCAGTGCCGTTAGCAATACTAATTTGTCCCACGGCAAAAGTTGCACACATAAACTATTGAAGGTAGTCGCTGGGAAGCACGTATTCATCCCATTCTATTCCATGCTACCCAGCGGCTGCACGAGGTGGAGTGGTAAAGGAAGTAATAGGGAAGTTTCAACTGACCCTCTTCGCAATTTTATGCAATCTCTATGATACATAGCTTTCACTGCTGCAAAAACACAACCTCTCCTTCCTTTTAAAACCCAAATAGTATGGCCCAACTGGAAACCAATCAGAGGCTTTTGTCATGACCCCAAAGTACAATGGCATGTCGTCCTGAACCTTGACGAGATAAGCGTTAACACTTCTTTGGTGAATGCTCCGAGATTTGAAAGATAACTGTGGTGGCATTTTTCCGGGACCATAAAACTGATTTGTAAAATACCATCCTTAATTAGTTAATTTTTCAAAAAAAATTTTTTTTTTTTTGTGGGGGGGAGGGGGGGGGGCATTGGCACATAAAAATTCTGAGTTTATCGAATAAATACAAATTGACCAAAATTTTACCGGCGAGTGTTTTTCTGAGTTTTTCAGATTTATCCGAAAACATGGAACCCTAAAGATAGCGTACAGACTCTGCTACCACCCTCTCCATTCTTCTCTTCCCCTTTCCACTTTTCTCTTTTCTTTTGCTCATCGGTCACTCTTTTCCTCGCTTCTTCGCTCGCTCAGACGCCTGAAGCGCGTTACAATAGCCAAGGCTACAGCTGTGCCGGCCTGATAGTACTAAGCAGGCAAAACTTACTTTAGAGAAGCAATTTCTTTGAGCAGTCTCCTGGACAGTGATGGTGACAGCCCTCGCTGCCTCAAGCCATCCTCGTTGAGAAATAGAATCTGAAAGATAAACAACAAAAAATAAATATTATCCAAAGCCATCAAAAAACAAAACAAAAAAAAAACTGAAATACTACAAGAGGCATAGGAGAACACATAAGCAATAACCCGAGTTATTTTTCATAATGCCATCTGAAGTAAGTTAGGCATATAAATCAGGGTCCTCATCTCAACAAAGCAGAAAACACATTTTGTATATAGCCCCCTCCTATTTCCTAGGGGAAGGCTCTTGAAATCCCCTTTGTGGCTCCCTCAACGTTTCATGTTGGGAGAGTCACAATCAAGGGGTTTATGGGCAGGGCCAGAGATTCTTAACTGGTCCAGCAACTGCACTATATAAAAACATAAGCACTCTAGATGAGCAAACTCAATCACTAGAGGCATGTCCCTGTCAATCGATATTACTTTACTTCAACGATTATCATTGGAACTATTAACATAAAACACAGCATGCACCACTGTTCACCCCAACCTCAATCCTCGTTTTTTTTTGTTTTTTTTTAACACAATTAAAGTATGTGATTCAAACTATACACCTTAGCTTTGTCACATGTCGGCACTTTCCTCGGTATTCTACAGCAGTCATGGTCTTAGCTGATTGAAGTTTGTCTGAAGATTCCATGAGCACAAAAAAGTATGATGAGACTAGCCTCGACACTTTTAAGAGGCCCATAGTACTGTCTCCAGTGCACAATTCAGTTCAAAAGGTTGATTGTCAGCTTTTCACATAGAAAATTAAAATTTTCAGGGTCTTCTACATACCATCAGATAAACAAGGAGTACCTTGGTGCCCAAACACAAAAAGTGAGGGTTAATGTAGACCATCTGGAGGACTTCAACACTCAACCGAGTTGCAGTTACACAGCAGAAAAAGTTCAATGAGCCTCTGCCAGATTGTGGGTACCTCAGCTGGGGTTTGAAATCGCAAACTGTATCAGAGTCAAAGTGCCGATTTGTATACTTGTGCACTTTGCCTCAGGGCCACCGAGCTGTTCTCCATGGATTGATGGTTGACCTTACCGCCTATACAGCGCTAACTTTTCACTATACACCAAATATACTCTCGGACATTATGGTGTAGTGGTGGCACTTCAGGCATACTTCTGGTCTGGGGTGTGGGCAAAAAATGCCAGTCAAGTCAGGCACTGCTACTATGTAGCTTCAGTAGAAACCTGCCTTTTCGTCAAAATGCCGCAGAGCTGTGCAGACTGGGACTGCAATGAAAGAGCTAGGAGAGGTATCAAGTTCAGTTTTCAAACGTTTTCTGCCTGCTTGATCCTTTAAACAACACAAATAAATGCCAAAAAAAAAAAAACAAGCATTGTTGGATTACGATTGCCTGCAAGGGTATCAAGTGCTACAGGTAAATTAGCAGAGAGGGAACACCGTCAAAGGGTTCAGATCAGTTGGACTCTGTACCAAGCGTCTTGACGTTCCATTGACAGCAGCTCGTAGACTATGTCGACGATCTATATGCACCGTTGACATGGTGGTTGCTACACGAAGTAATTGTAGGCCTCTACAATTACTTTGTATAGCTTTGTCTGGGGTAAATCGGTTTGGTGTAAATAGTAGATACAAGGTGATGTTGATCAGAGTAACCAGTGAAACCGCTGCTTCCATCCACGCTTCTTTTGAAGCACCAGCTACTTTGCAACTGAAATTCACAAGCAGAATCGTGCGATGTGCATCAGGCTTTGAAGTTCATTTTGTAGCATTTATGGAGGTGGATTGCCATTCGTCGCACCATTCACACTAAGTTTTGTGGAGCAACGAGCCTCGTCCATTTCGCTCACGCCACTAAAGTAGTCAGACGTTGCTTGGAAGACACAGAATAGACATTGACCAACTCAACTCTCCGACGTCACGCCACTACGGTGGCGCTGATGTATGTACTGAGCATGCGCAGATGCTTTGCCTCGCGTGAATCTGGTCTCTGTGCACGTGCATTGCCCACACCCGGTGTGGGCAAACGCGGGCCTGTTTGTCAACAGTGCGTTGGTCGATAGAGAACTCGTCCCAAGGTCAGCCATATGGCATCCAAATGGTTCGTCGATGGGGGACGGCACATCTTGCCCATGCATCGGTTTGTTTGCCAACATCAGTTGGTATACATCAACATTGTCTCTGTGCTATGCTGTTGCAGACAGAGCACCCATATAGCAAAGACTAATTGGTTTTGGTGGTGCAGTCTCGTATTTCGTACTCGAGAAGTTGCAAGGGCGGTTCGCACTGCTCGTAATTTCCATAATTCATTCTCATTTGAGAACATGCTCGATGGTGCGTACAAAAACACTACCCAAGTACCGTCTTTGGCCCTGTGTGAAAAGCAGAATACACAACTCTGCCAAAGGGACACCACTGCAACAAGGGGGGAACCAACAGGCACAACAAACACACGGGTGGGCAGTACCCTGCGACAATATAAAAGACTATGAACGGACACGGCAGGGACAGATTCCACTGCCGAAAGAAGACCGAATCTGGTTGAAGAGGTTGCAAGTAGCTTTGGGCCAGGCACGTCACCAAAAAAACTTGTATCACCAGCATGGGACCCTATGAAATTGATCTCGCTGCAGACAGCTTTCTAGCGGTTTTGCAACTAAAGGTAAAGAAGAAACCTAAGCGGTGATGTGAGAAAATACAGCGATGCTACAGCATTAAAAGTGCACTAAAGACGTTTCTGAGATCGTCTGTTTTCGGTGATAACTCATTCTACGGGATCTTAGCATCCCAGAAATCGAAATATTATGCTCGTGCGACGTCTATTTCCCTACTAAAAATGTGGTAGAAGTTTGTGCCACGCCCCTTTCCGAGCGGGGAAAACTCTGGAGCACAGAATTCAGCGGAGGCACCGGGCGGTATGATGACGGGCGCACGTCAACCAATCGCAAGCGGAAACGCCGGCAGCAGAGGCGCCGCCGGCGCCTCCGCTGGATTCTGTGCTCCGGATTTTTCTGCTCAGAAAGGGGCATGGCGCAAACTTCTATAACATTTTTAGTAAGGAAATAGACATCACACAAGCATAATTTTAGGATTTCTAGGATGCTTGGAGCCTGTAAGATAAGTTATCACCAAGAACAGACTATCTCAGAAATATCTTTTGTGCACTGCAGGTGTGAACAGGCCTCACCTCTTCCAAGGTGCAGCAGTCCTTGAAGGCAGCTGCATGTTTCTTAAAGGGAGCTCTGCGTAAAAGTTCATCCACAGAAGTTGGGGTTGTTGCTGCTGGCGCCTGGCTGTCCCAGTTGCGTGGCAGACGAGGTCCACTGCCCGTCCAGGGAGACGTAGCGCGGGAGCTGCTGCCAGACGTGGGTGGAGATTCGTAAGGCGATGCCGGCGTTGAAGACAGCGGCGACACATTTGGCCACGCCGTCAGCTCGGGCCTTGTCATGTGCGAATTGCTGTGACACAACATCCCACACCCATGTAAGCTCTACTGCCCAAGAGTCCCATGGCTTGACTGCTCAACAAACATGCTCAAAGAACGAGTAACCCCCAACCAGAAACACTCGTAGGGTAGCTTGTACTGCACACACCCAATTCATGCCAAGGTGAAATACCCTGCTGTCTTTCGTGTCCTACTGCCCAGCACAACGGCAAATCATAGCGATTAGAAAAGTATCGATGTGCATCGTTTTTGTTGCAACATTGTGATGTCTTGGCGGATTCCAAGAGATTCAAGCTTGGCTTAAAAAGTATGCGTTCACCTTCATACTTGTCACGGATGAGCATGACTTTAATGTTGCAAGGAACAATTTTTCACGAATTTCATGAAACAATATTTGTGAAAAAACCAAGTCTCGCAAATCACAATTTGCAAGACCTATTTTCCTACCATTTCAATAGTACTATACACAGGACAACTTTTCTTGGCATTTAAGGGAAAGGGGGAGAGCACGCAGCTTCATTCAGAGCTCAAAATGGGAGGGGGCACGCATGCCCATACCTTTGAAATGTGTTGTCAAGAAAAGTTTGGCACATCGGTAGTTTATCTGCAAGTTGAATGAAGTACAAGGAACTCTCTCCGAATTGCAACCTAAAAACATACTTTTTGTGTAATGCTCGTCAAAATATTAGGCACTGAAGAAAATCGGCCATCTAAGTCAGGGACACTAACCCCTCCCTCCCTCCCTCCCTCCCTCCCTCCCTCCCTCCATTTTTTTTTAATTTTCTCCTCGGGATATTTTTAGTATGGTGTCAGGAGACTATTCAATCAATACCTTGCTGCAGTCACATATATTTTTAATAAAGTAAAAATCTCAACTGCTCGAAACCTAAGCACAAGCACAAAAAATCATAACCGGAAGTACCCCCCCCCTCTTTTTTTTCCTTCAGATTCTTTGGTTTTTGAAGCAGACGACGACAACAAACTTGCATGAACTGTTTGTCATGCGATTCTTAAGTACTTATATCCGTTCCGCTCTATGTTCTGAACTTGAAGATTGATTGGCCGGTACCACAAACAGTAGTTCTGAAGTAGCGGCCCCACGTCCGTTGCAATGTTGGTCCGTCGTTTGTTGCCATTGTGTCGTTAAGCCCGCGGTACGTCGCCATATTGAGAATGACGTTACATGTGCTTCCCGTGATCTGTGAAACATTTTTTTTTAATCTACATATTTGCAGCTTCTTGGAGGCCACAGAGAACAGGGTTCATATTCTTTTTATTTTTAATAATGAATGTGTGTCTTAGATGACCCACAAATTTGAATATCTTTGAAACACACAGTTTGAATGCCACATGACCAAGGAAATGAGAGTGAGAGTGACTGAAACCGGCCAATTCTCGACTGGCCGTGTTCGGGTAAAAAGGAAACGAATTTCAAGCCACACATTGTGTTCTGGACAGTTGAGCTCTCACAGGTAATCTTAAAATACAAACCTTGGCGAGCATAAATACCTTAAGGGTGTACCTTTAGGTCCTTACTTCAAACTACTTTTGTTCATGTTCTGCCGATTGAAAAGCACGATCAAGTTCGCCTGCGATGGTCAGCGTCACCATGGCAACAAGGGTCTTCTTTATGGAGGAACGCACAAATGAAGTGTCTGAAGCCAGCAACAGTAGACAACATCTTCGAAATCTCGTCTGTTAATGTTAATGCGGCAATGCTAGCCAAAATCGGACGTGCCGTTGTGGACTTGGACGCTGACAGCAGTCGCCTGGCAAACCCTTGACGGTTCTGATGAGGTTTGGTGCACGTCTGGGCCCGAGATTATCATAAAGCTCCCCCGAGCGAAGTGATGGGCGGCTGTGTGCAGCGCAGTCTGTTTGAAAGCCTAGTTTGGAGCCCGAGCTAGCATTGACTCGTTGGTAGCAGACGACATTCGGAAGATGGCACGGCTGTGGCTGGCTTCAGACGCTGTGTTCACGTGCGTCTATTGACATTTGGTGACCACAGCAGACACACTCTTTTCTGTGGAAGGAGACGGTGGTGTGGCGAGATCAGGTGCATACTTGGGCTCTTTTGCCGTGGTTTTGAACGGGCGGAATGGAACATGAACAAAAAGTCTTCACAATAAGATCTTAACGCAGATAGCCAATTTTCTCCAGCGCCTAATATTTTGATGAATCTTACACGAAAAGCATGTCTTTCTGGCTATCGGATAGCTGGATTTTTTCCTCTGGAACACGGAGCTAAAGTATTAAACTGCCACTCCCCGAGTATAGTACTTCATACCTATATGAGAGTTTCAAACTGCTGAGCCTCTAATATTTAAGCAATTTGTAGTAATATCTCTTCTTTAAACATTATGTGGCAGCAGTACTACAAATAAATAACACCTCCCCCTCCCTTCCCAATAATATATTTCTCGTTTCCACTACTCTCGAGGGTTCAATAAAGGGATATACAAGTTTGTATTAGAAGCAGCCACATGGGCAGTTCAAAATGGCAGGACTATATGTGCTTGGGATCATTCTCAAATGCACAGAGCTTGACACAGTCAGCACGAACTAGCGTTCATAGGTTTTTACTTCTAACCCTTTTAAAATAGAAGTCTGTCATATAAAACTACTGGTGTGGCAAAAAGTGCTAATTCGGTGCCATAATGTAGCGAGTAAAACTTGGTGCTCAGCAATACCCTGTCTCAGCAGAAAGCAAGATCGCCACTGTCGTGTTCGTGCCAAATGTGTGCACAGTGTAATTCCATGGTGGTCAGTAGCCTGCCTCTTGGAAAGAAGCATGACCCATGAAAAGGCAGAAGGTGGGCAGAAACCTGTTGCTGGCTCCAGGCAGTAGCGGTGAGTTGGGATGGCAAACAGGCAACATGGGAGCGCCGGGAGGAGGCATGGGCAGTGTGGAAGGCGCCGGCGTTTCGCTGTAAAGGCCAGCAGCTCCGCACGCGGGTCTTCTTGAGCAGGAACTATGGGCACGCCGGGGGAAGAGCAGTTGGGCATGCCCTCGGCCATCGGGGTCAAGGGCGCAGCCACGGCAGAGGCTGCAAAAGCTGGCTTGGAACACGCCTGCTGAGGAGGCTGGAAGAACGACGCCACCAGTTCGTTGTCCAGGTAGCTTGGTGGCAGACGTGCGACACAGCTGCGCCGCAGGAGGAGAAACAGAATGGGCTGAGCGGAGAGAATGCCGTACAAGTGTGTCTAGTGAAGTGGCACACGCTCAAGCTGAGGAGAAGTCCCCTTTTAAGTGGGACAGGGTTACCACTTCCAACAAAATGATGCACACCCAAAACTGGGATGCAGGTCTATGCAGCAAAACTCTGAACCTTGCAAAAAAAAAAAAAAAAGAGTTAAGCAGATCTCAAATAACTGTTTTCACATTCTGACAATTGTTCCAAGTTACCTAAGCATACTACCATACCAAACCAAGAAAATAACCTACTTGAAGTACTCGGTGAGTTCAACGTACATCCCATCTACTTCTTCATTCTTTTCAATGCAAGCTGGAAAGCAAAAAGAATGTAAGGTTCAAGGGCAAGGAGAGAGATGGAGGCGGGTGTACTGCACCTGGCAACTGGGGAATACTTTTGCCGTGACTCGATGGATCCGACGCACTCAAGCGAGACAACTGCGACAGGGAAAGGAAGAAGGACGAATTACTGAATGCCAATCTACAGAACTTTAATGATGCCTCCTAAAAATAAAATAATTAAAAAAAATGTCAACTAAAAAAAAATTTTTTTTTTTTTAGTCGAGCAGGGTGGCGTTTTTTTTGCTTATTGACATAAGACCATAAAGAGGACTAAAGGTGCCATAATGTACATACAATTTTTTAACAAATTTTAAAAGCAACTTTACCCTGATAACCACATAACCAAAACACCGTACAATATAAAAAAAAATTTAATCTATTTTAGCAGGCTACACACACATGTCGCAGCATGCATCTTCCTTGGGGGAAAAAAATGAATGCAATATTTACGTTGATAGATGTGATTTCGTTTCCTTACACGTGCTGGCTCAAAGTGGCTTCTATTTTGAGGCCAACGCCGATGTGACATCAGAATAGGAACCACTGTGTCAACCTCCCATTGGTTGGAAGGAGTGCCGAGGAGAGGTACATCTAATCGGCAACCACCACATATCTCTTCTCCACACCTCTGTCAACACCTTTACGTGCAGAAAAAATGTGTGTAAAAGAAAAGTGGAAAGTAGATTTGGCCAATACGCTCCATTACCAGCTCCATCCAAATTGTGCCTTGCACCATAAATATTGCATTAATTTTGTTTTCTATAGAGGCATTCCATTAGGGGCATCACATTAAAGGGATAATGAATCGTAACTTAAAATATACCCCTCACGTTCAGAAATAAGTTAAACATGATCAACTCTATCTGCTAATGACAATCGCATGCTTGTATTTCAAACTGATGGCTATATCTTTTGTTCCAAAGGACCGATTCCAGCGAGCGCTCGAAGATCGGCCATCGGAGAGTGTCATGCATCACGGGAGATGTGACGTAAACTGCCCAGCATGGGCAAAGCTGCTTGGTGGCTGGTGTGGTTATGAGTTCCGCCACTTGGTGTCGTCAACGCGTTACAACCTGGCCATTTTAGTTGCCCCTCCCCGCTCTCTGCAGAAGTTGAATAGGCCGGGAGAAAAGGGATGTATGCTGCAACATTTTCCCATTCAATGCTTGGCATCGCACCATTGGGCCCCACTTCCCTCCAAATGGATTTCAATCTTTAAGACTGCGTTATAAAAAATCTAGGCATCATAACCCAAAACCGCTCAAGTTCTCACGTCCCTATATGTCCAGTTTTTGAAGGACTACAATTAACATAGGTTCTAAAACCACTTTACTGCCCTTTTAAACTTCACCGCATACAGACTGCCCACATTTACACAAGGGCCACACACAAAAATGATAGAGAATGGGCAGCACACCATACCAATCTACTGCATTCAGCCTCATGAAACCAAAAGTAACGTCTCACTGGCAGAAACAATGTCCCATCAACCATCATGCTAATAGCTGCAAGCACATACCTTTTGAGAGAGCCCAGAGATCTCTTGAAATGAGCGCACAACCTCCGTCTGATGACGGTCTGACCACTGGAGATTCAGCTTCACGGACTTCCTGCGCTGTGGCTCAGGTTTTGCCTCCACGCCCGAGAGTCGTGCTGCAAAAGGAGGTCGAAGACCCCGAATATTCACAGATGGGAAAAGCCTCTGTAGCATACCCAAAGTTAAGCCGCCATTTGTCCGAGCCAGGGCACTCTACAAAAATTTTAATAGAGCAATGACAGCCAGCTAGATGAGTCCATCTTTAAACGTTATGGACCCGAGGATTTCAGGATTTACTGCTACTGACACTCCCTTTTTGTCCAGGACGAAAAAGTGAAACTGTTTGAGAGGAAGCAGTCAAGTTTCTCCGAGACTACCCCACAGCCCCAAGAGAGGCTACTGAACAGCCTGTGCAGCACAATGCAATCAACGGAGGTTAAAAGCCAACTGGACGTCTAAACCCTGAAAGAAGGTCACGGCCCTGCAGGCACCTGTGGGGCTGGTGCGGGTTTGCAGAGGAACTGGGCAGGGCGCTGTGTCAGTGGCCACTGGGCACGGCGGTAGGAAGGGCACCGGGTACGGCGAATAGGGCAGGCACGGCAGCATGAAGTTCTCCATGGGAGGCGGCACAGAGAGGCCCTGCAGATAACAGGACACGCAGGGATCTTCCAAATGTTTCAGTCGAGGGTTCTGCAACATCATTGCAAGTGCTAAACTGGATGTTGTCTAGCAATGCCTCATCCTGCAAATTCTAACTTCCAATCATTCCTCAACTCCAATATAGGTTCAGCTCCCTTTGCAGCATTCTACTGCTCATTTTTACAAGCAATTTGGAGGTTGCAGATGGGCCGCAACCTCAATTCTTTTTTAAAACGAGGTCTAATGTTTGTTGATTACGTGAAGGAAGTGATAAAATCAATTAGGTAAGAAAAAAATGCAGTGCAACACACAAATGACCAAATACCAAGTACCCTCGGTACCCACAGTCCATAAAAGTGCACAGTTGTTCCAGGTTCATCCATTTACAAATGCAAAACTACAAAATCATGTTCCCAGCCTCCGATCGTTGAATTTTTTCTTTAAGAAGCAGCAAGTGATAGCTTCGCAACTGGCTTATCACCTAATGGGTGGTGACCAAACCTGAGATGGCCTCAGGGTTAATGATTAAGAACTCTGGCTCCTTAATGGCACTGCAAGATTGCGGAGACCAAAGAGCATCTTTTTAAAAGGACTGTCTAGTCAGACAGAGTTGCTTCAGGAAGTCATTATGGGCTAGTAAGGACGGATTGAAGACCCTTGACAACCAAGGTGAAACAGTCCAACATTTTTGACACGGGTGATATAAAGAATGGCTCACTTGACTGGCAGGGCCCAGTGCGGTAGGGCGTTTCCAAAACCATCACACTCCCTAAACATTTTCAAGCACAGTTTATTCCCATAAATTGGTTGATTCAACGTTGTTTCCTCCAATGGCCAATACAAACAAGCTTCACTACTATGCGATTTATTATCATCACCTTCATTCTCTGCGAGACAGCAGTGGAACTAGGAACCCTATGATGCAAGCTTAATTAAAGAGGAGTCACATAGACTTTTCTCGTTGCCCCAGATAGTCTTTCAACTAGCCAAAACAGTTATCAGCTGTGAACGCAGATAACCAAAGAGCCCAATTTAGGGAGAATAGACGATATGCGAAACAGCTTGGTGGTCTGGCAGCACAGTGCATGTGGCCACCTTGGTAGCGTCAAGTTCTCGAGTTTCGGTTTCTCAGCATTTCCAGGGCATGGCTGCTCAGTGCCATTCGGAAACTTTATTGTTTTTTGACTTCCGATCGCCCAACGTGGACAAAGGACTAGGCCGTCATGCCTTTCATCTCCAAGGACACTATTAATTTGTTTTTCGATGCACAAATATGCATAAATTCATACTGTTTAGTGGCAGACTGTGCCACGCCAATACATGCAACTCAAGGTTAGTTTTCGTTTTTTTTTTTTTTTAGTTGTTACTGGCAAAAGTTTTTTTTGGTGGAAAGCTCTCTGTTCTTCTAAAGAAAACTGTGCTTTGGACAGTATGTTTCAGGCATTGCAAAGAGCTTGAATTGGTTTCAGATAGCAGTGACCTCAAGCACAGTTGACGGATGTTGCACTATTAATAAAGATTTGTTCAACCCTGGCCGAATAACTGCATTGACTTTCTCAAAACTACCCCCCCACCCCCCCAAGCTTTTTTGCACTAAACAAAATTTTTACCTCGGCTGCAACAAAAAAAAGAAAGAAAGAGAGATTGTGAAATAAAGTTGGCACCGCCTGCATTACTCCATTTGACGCCCGCAACGCAAGTTTTAGCCGCGCCGACATTGAAGTTTTAGCCACTGCGATAAACCTAAATCGAATGCAATCGAACATGGCATCTGACAAAATAACAGCAAAATGCCATCTCTGCGAGTGTTGAGCAAACAGACACGTCGTCCGCGTCTGTTGTGTTTTTTATTCTACATGACAGCGCTTTAAATATTCAAGAATATTCTATCAACAAACTCTCCTGTTTAGTTTTAGGGGTGTTATACAAACCTCGTTTATCGACACCAGATCAAGTGTATAAAAATCGCTGCAAAACAACGAAATTGTTTTTGTGGCTTTCCAAAGTAATTAATTTTTTTTTAAATATACGACATTAAATGAGGGCTCTGTGGTGCTTCCAGCTTTTGTTGTTCACTGTTAACCATACACATCTTCAATTATGGCTTGTGGAGTAGATTATTAAAACTGTCATCTTTTTGCCTTGCTTAACAGCCTTGGTCTCGCCCACATACATTGAGCTGCTTGCACATCAAGAAAAACGCAGGCCAACAATACAACGTGTATATATATAAAAAAAAAAGTACATAAACAAATTTGGTACAACTTCGTAAAAAGATTAGGGCCCAGTTCAATAGCTGTAATGGCTGCATGCCTTGCGATAACATCTGAATGTTTTTTCAAGTTGTCAACGATTGTTGCTGTCAAAAGCCGCGTCTCAAGTAACGAAAAAAATAAGAAAAAATGGTGAACCCTGTTTGTGTTCATGTCACGCACGAATCGAAGGTAATGCGTTGGCATCGCATCTTTCGCATGAAGCGAAGCGCGGTCGCTTGTTTAGATGGGGTCTTTGCCGGTCAGGTCACTGGTTTCGTTTCCTCGCCGCTACTACAGTGTACTAGAATACTTGGGTAGTGTTGGGACCGGAGCGGCTCGGCAACGGGAGCTCGTGAGGGCGCGTGTATTGACAGTTCGTGGCGGCGCTGTAGTCGAGTTATCCGGAAAAAATCGCGCAGACCGCTCTTTTTGTCTTTTTTTTTTCACTCTGAGCGCGGTGCACGTGTCGGTACCACGATTTTATACACTCCGTTTCAGTTTAAGTTGTACCGCAGCGAAGGCCAGAAGCGCGAGCTCATAGCGTTGGCAGCTGCCCTTGGTGCACGAGAGCTTGTGCCGTCGAGATGTGCCCTAGAGCAAGGAGCTCGCGCTTGTAGCCTTTCCTGCGGTTCGACACAAGGTGAAACGGAGTATAGTTCCGTGTGTTTTTCACTTCGAGCGGTGCGCGTGTCGGAACCAAGACTTTATTGTTCCGTGTGTTCGATCGTAATATGCTTTGAATCTTGTGTTCTGATTTTGCGGATGGTGAACGCGGGTAGTGCCGAAATTCCACCGGCGAAACAGCGACAGAACTCTTGCTCTGCACCTGGTTGCAAAACGGGCCTCATCCGAGTGAAAGGAGTGAAAACGGGATCCGTTTTCGGCGCCCCAAAGGACAGAGCCAAAAGAGATCTTTGGGACAAGAATCTGCAGCGGTCGGAGAAGCGTCTTGAAGAAACAAGCGCTGTCTGCGAGCTACACTTCGAGCCCCGCTTCATCCTTCGATACTACGTCCACATCATCGGCGGAAGGGAAGTGAGAATCCCTCGTGGACACCCAGCGCTTACGCCAGACGCTGTACCGACTCTGCTGCCAAGTGTATACCCCAGGACCTGAGTGATGACCTTCCCGCAGGACGAGAGGAAAGGAAGCGGAAGGCAAGTTCACCAGAGCCCATCGTTGCAAAGCGTTCGGGGCTCGCTTGGGAAACTGACCCGTTCTCACCAGTGGTGAACAGCGAAGCTCCTGCCGTGATCCCACAAGGCATCGATCGCGACGCACTAAGCTCCCTGACTATGCCAACTCTCTGCTGGGCTGTTCACAAGTTCAGCAACTTCGACGGTGTTGCTTATTTGGAGACTGCTCTTGAGCCGAAGTCTAACAAGATCAGCATCGAAACGGCGGTGTTCATTTGTTTCGACAACTTAGCTGATGTGGTATGCCAAGTATACCTCCAGGGCCATGTGTGTGCTGCACATTGTAACCATGTATGCGCCGCACATTGTGACCATGTATTTTAATGCCGTGCTGTAAACTATTGCAACATTTACCTTGCCTTAATTACGTGTGCTGTTGTTTCCTGGTCTAAATGATGTGAAATAGTTGCTTGTTTTCTTTTTTGAATTTTATAAAGCATTACTTGTTTAGCACACGTTGTCTTGGTTTTTTTTACTTAAGTTCAATGTTAAGACGCGTGATAAAAATTGTCACGTCTTATAAGCCACTTCTTACAAGTGAACGTCGGGTGGTCCTCGAATGATCGTGGTAGCCGTGAAGAAATAAAAGATTCTCACCCCTTTGCGACAGTCGCTTGGGTGGTTCGTCGCAAAAATGAACACAAGAATGAGTGTTAAGTGAAGCGAGCTGATTAAGGTAAAAAATGAAGGCGGGCAGAAAAGAAGACAGAGAAGTTAACCTGGGGTATTAAAAACATACTAAAACAATCTCGGTAGTATGTGCCGTTTCGTTCCATTATAAAATAAGATAGAAAAAAAAACATGCTTCTGAGTTTTAGATATCCCTTTCAAATATCTAATGTTCGACCTTTGCGACCAAGGGAATGGGCATTTTCATTAAAATGCTCACCATCCGACAAACCGAAAGTCGCAGCTAATTCTACGCTGAAACAACTTGCAATCCGCTTCTTTAAAGTCGCTATTGTTTTTATGTAAAGGAAGGGTAATCTAGCTTGTACCGTCCAATACATTGAAGCATCATGTTGCTAACGATCGTGCCGCAGCGCAATTGATGCCGCGGAACGACCGCTGGCAGGTCGTAGCTGTATCAGAAATTCTATGTGCACTCCACCAAAGCGGCACCAAAGATTCATATTTTCGCGCGTGCAGCCGCGCATGCGCACACCTTCCGGATAACGCGCCGGTGTCGACACCTGTCGCGATCAATACCACGCGCTTCAGGCGAGCCCTCCGGTCCCAACACTACCCAAGTATTCTAGTACACTGTACCGCTACCAAGATGGCGGATGTAGTTCTCGGCGCGCCACTAGATGGCGCTCTACATTTTGCATATGGTCTATTAGATAAATGCAGTAAATTGGAAATAATAAACAGTAACAGCAACAGACCATTTTAGACAATCGTTGGTTCAAGGGGTGCTTTTATGAAAATACGCAAAAACATGTTCAAACGAGAGTGGGCACTCCCTCGACAATGGAAGCAAGATCCTATTGGCTCTATGGAAGTGCAGTGACCTAGATTGGGCTCCCCCAAAGTCTCTTTTGTTCCTATTGTGGCTTCAAGTTTGTTCTAAGACACTTCTCCCCTCTCGAACCCCGTTTTCTGCTACTTTCCCAGGATCCAGTCGTATATATGAACTGTTTGGTCATTCATTGGGAAGTATAGAGGCAAATGAGGAGGCATCTTTAGCCAAAAGAAAGCTGGA
Organism: Ixodes ricinus; assembly: GCA_037355805.1. NCBI lineage: Eukaryota > Metazoa > Arthropoda > Arachnida > Ixodida > Ixodidae > Ixodes > Ixodes ricinus. Next base: position 81,335 of record JAZHYW010001131.1, on the reverse strand, counting down.
CGTGTTCTAGGGTGCATTCAGAAATTCGAATGTGGCCAACCAGAAGCTACAAATAATACCCTGGTGGTGGTTGCGGGAAATAAAATGAATAAGTGCGTCGGTGTAACTCTTGATGACTGAAAATATGTTGCACATGGCGTTTCCGATCACGGCACGCAATCCATACTCCAGGCGCCGAGGGCCGGGCATCTGCCGTTTGAGCGGTCGGACTCCATCCGAGCAAAACAGAGTTCAAGTGGCACTTGTGTTTCTTCCATCTTTTTGCATGATCTGATCATAAACGAAATATCACGTGCACCATATTTGCAACCATAAAGAGTTACTACTTTTACATTTTACTTTTACACACTTTTACTTTTACACACTACATTTTACTTTTACACACTTTTTAAGTGTTCCTCGTTAGCACCGCTACGGGATTATCTTCAGCTACTGGTTGGCCAAGAGAGCAGGCGCAGCCCTCTATCTGCGTCTCGCATTGACCAAACTCTCTCTTTATAGACCGTTCCATTAGGGTCATAGCAGAGAGGGTAATGGAGAGAAAAAATGTCCTCTCCCTCTCACCCCGCATGTCGTCTGCTCTGCCGAGTGGGCAGTACCTGGCATCCGACTGGCGTGCAAACTCCGTTTAAAATCGCGTTATTCTGGAAATTTCAAGCGCAGATGTGCAGATTTTGGTATGCCAGTTATCGTGTAATACTATGCTAGATAAAAAAAGACAACAGGGTCCAATTGCGCTGTTACCTGCATGCTAATAAAAAAGAAATAAGGAAAACTGTGTCAGATTGGCTGGTCTCTCCCGCGAAAAGTAAATCCGGTTGCTGTACCTTTTTTAGTATACAAAGTTCGTACTGGTGTAGGCCTTTAGCGACCATGAGTGGAAGTCTGAAATAATAAATAAAAACATGCTCTCCTGCCACAATATACGCAGTAGTTGAGGGTAGTACTGCCGGCTGACTCAACTGCTATTTAAGTAACGGAAAAAAGATATGCTAGTTGATCATTTACCGAACTAGAACAACAGAGAGCTATAGGCTGATTTTGGAGTAGCCACAACTATTCTAAGAATGTGAACCACTTCACAACGGCAGCCACAATCGAGAGTTCTATGTTCAGTACAGCCCGCCGCTACAGCCCAAAGATGGAGAATGGCAACCTCCCGGTTTGTCGTCTGCTAGCGGAGTTGGGCGCGTGCCCTCTCTCGTTTTACCCCGCCGAACCCGCTGAATTTCCCGCATGTATGAAGAGGGCGCTGCTGTCAAACAAAATGGTGCCACCCAGAGCGCTAAATGGAATGGTCTATATGGCTTGGCTACACTACATCACTGATCTCTATGACAATTTGCTGGATCGCGCATCCCTGCTTGGTCGCTGCAGCGTGAGTGCGGCCACCAAACGGACATCTTGCGTGTACCGAAGTTGACATTTTTTAAGGGTTGCAGAGGCTGGGTGGCAGTGCGCTGAAGACAGGTTTTCTGCTCGTTCGCCATCATTAGGCTAATTAAAAACCTTGTGTAAACGGTCATAATTGCTACCGAGAACACGTGAAGTCTCACGAAAGCGCAGTACTGCATGAAAAAGGCACAACTCATTCAACGCAAGTCTCGCCGGTCTCGCGGCATGATCAAAGCTTCCTTGGCACACCGAAGTGCCAAGTCTCTGTGCCTCCGCACTCATAGATACTAACGAAAAATAAACACCGTGTGGATGCTTAGCAAGTGCAATGTGCATGAAGACGTATGTGCCTCTGGAGCAGTTATATTTTACTCGCTGTATTTTAACTTGCGGCATCTCCACATCACTGATCAGTGGTCTGGCTCATTATCAACATAGTTTATTGCACTTTACATCAAGTTCGAGCACGGCCCGCCGAATTGGAATTGGTCAGATTGCACACGACCATACAGGCCGCGTTTACAAAATTTCCGATCTCACCATTTCATACTTTTGCATTTCAAAACCTACCTTGCTCCACAGCGTTGTTTTATTTGTGCTGCCATGTGATCCACTTGAGTAGATTTGGAGCATAGCCATGGTTAACAGTGCATAATATAAACCACTGATCTTTGTTCTTTATTGATAGCAACTCACCGCAAGAGCTGTATGACCCAGAACTCCATGGCCGATATATGCTGCAAAGACATCTACGCGAGACACACCTTATTCAAGCGTGCGAAGGCACAGACATGCAGCATTTCGGCGTGCCAGGGAGGCTTTAGTCGCGCCGCGAGACCAACAAGACTTGCGTTCAACGAGTTGTGCCTTTTTCCTGCAGTACTGTGCTTTCGTAAGAATTTTCACGTGTTCTCAGAAGCAACTACGACCGTTTACACAAGGTTTTAAAACACTCCAGCGAACGAGCAGAAAACACGTCTTTAGCACGCTGCCGCTCAGCTTCTGCAACGCTCCAAAAGGTCGACTTCAGTACATGCAAGTCTGGTGGCCGTATTTGCGGGGTGCGATCTAGCAAATCTCAGAGAGATCAGTGAGCTACATGCAAAACTATGTGCAGATTGGCACCTGGAAAAAGATATGTTTGCATTTTAAACAATCACCTCTGGGTGGTCTGAATATCTAAGGTAAAGATGAAGAAATGCTTTCGAAAGCTAAAAAGTAAATGCTCATGGAATACCAAGCAGTTATATGAAAGCACAAAGCAAAAACATGTTACAATAACAACCACTGGTCACAGCATGTGAGCACTTAACTAAATGAAGGAAGGGCAAATCCACGCTTTTTCCAAGGGGAAGGGGAGTCAACATACAAGATGGTTGGTATGTCCCCTCAAGCTGAATGCAGAGCTATTAAAAGGGCACTCAAGTGGATTCTGAGATTGTCTATTTACCGTCACACTCAATCTGTGGGCTCTAAGCATACTAAAAAACCCAAAATTATATTCAAGGGCGGCCGATTTCCCTATTCAAAATCCAATCAAAGATTGTGCCCGCCCCCTTTCTGCGCCATGGCGCAGAACACCAGGGGGCACCACCGTACGGGAAGGCAGCAGGAGAGGGCACGAGACAGCCAATCGCGGTGACGGCTTCCTGGGGGACTGAATTTCCAAATACCCGCACCTTTGAAAGATCAGTCCGCCAAGAAGCCGTCACTCGTGATTGGCTGTCGCGTGCCCTCCCCTGCTGCCTTCCCGTCTCGCTGGCGCTCCCTGGTGTTCTGCGCCACAGCGCAGAAAGAGGGGTCGTGCCACGATCTTTGATTGGACTTAATAGGGAAATCAGCCGCTCTTGAATGTGTTTTCAGGTTTTTAGGATGCTTAGAGCCCTTAGATAGAGTTATGACAATTAATAAACAATCTCGAAATCCACTTAAAGCCACTTTAGCCCCTTTAAGCTTGAAGGAGGTGCAATCAGGATATTCTAGCCAATCACCTTCAAAACCTGCCAATGGTGGGGTGCAGCTGCATAACCTTGTTTGAAGACCTGCATGGAGTACAAGCTACAAGCCCCGAGATGGCTAAAGCCTCACTGATCATACAACTCGAGTGCCTTCAAAACTCCCGGAATAGTTTTCTATCTTTTACAGTCTTGAACACAGTACTCCAAGAGATGAGACATCTTCAAGAGGAAGCAGTCAAACATAAGTAAGGCCTGGGACAATTCATACTTATAAAATAATAGCATAAAGGAAGGTGCAACAAAACTTCCACCACAGTTGGTATAACCATCAAAAATAATGTGGGTTTGGTCACAGTCAGTGGCCCTAGTGCATTGTTAAGTAAAATAGCCATGCATACAGAATGATTACAGCAATGTGTCCTCGACTGCACTGGACGGCTTGCCTGCATCAAACATACAATTAGTATGGCACTTGAACGATAAAAAATATATACGAGACTCTCCGAAACATACATGCGGATTTTTCATACAAATGCAATATCACGACAGCCGACCGTGGTCTTCCTGGGCTACTTTACATTCGGACAAAATGACAGCAAAGCGAAACTTTGCAATCTGTATGCGATGCCTGGCCTACTATGAAAGCACAAGACATACTTTCACTACTGGTTTGTTTGCTCACTTGTTTCTGTGCTCACATGCAAAAAATAAAAATATATATATAAAAAAGGAGTTTAAGACGTTATGTTGCAAAAACCAAGCACGGAATATTCTGCCGATTAATCTTGGCCCTAAGGTGCATCTCAGGGGCGAGAGCTATATATTGCAAAAAAGTGTAGTTGTTTTCGAAGCACGCATGTCATGCCCCTCATTTGGTTCCTCGCTACGCTGTCACTTGGGGTGCTGCGATTTCAGCAAGCTGAAGCAAGCGGCAGTGAGACGAGGCAGGCAAGGCTGCCGCCAGCGCCGTGCCAGCGACACACGAGCCGTCTGCCCGGTCTCGCCGCCACTCTTCTCCAGTAAAGGGACCAGACAAACAGCCGCATACTGGGGCCGAAAGTGCCCATTAAGCCTAAGGGTTGGGACCCTCGGGGGATCTACGGGTAACGTAGGGCAACGATAGTGCCAACCGGGGCCTTCTCGGAGCGGCGGCCAGCACCCACCTGAGGTTGGCACACGTTCTCCAGCCTTTCGCGGTACTTGACCAGCTCCGTGCGTTCATCAAAGCTGAACGAAGGATGGTGAGTCGCCATCGTGAAAAGCAGCAGCATCTCCTCGAGAGTCTTTACATCGTACAATTCGGGCTTGGCAGCCTTCATTTCCTCGGCCAAGGCTTCGAAGATGGCATGTGAGCAGCTGCGGTTACAGCCATACAACAGGGCCAGCGTCGTGAGCAGTTTGCTCCTGGTCACAGCGTCCCTCACTTTGGTGTACTTGGACACCTCGCTCAAATTGTTCGCCCGCAGCTCGGCGTCTCTGAAGTAACTGTAGTCCTTATTTGCTAAGTCTTCGATGCATGTCCCCAAAAATCGCAGTTCCAAGGGTAAGCACAAATTGAGCAAGCCGCACATAGTGTCTATCCTTACGGATCCATTGAGCTGTTTAAACCATGCATATATCTCTTCTTTACACACCATGGCGCATCACGGGTCGGGAGCTGGGTGTTTTCCCCGACAAACGTCTAACTCTTAGGGTAAAAAAAAAAAAAAAAAAAAAATAGGGGGGGAAATCTCACGCCAAATGAAACCAACAGCCGGACATCACTTGCTGTGGCTTTCGGTCAATACGCTAGGAAGCTGGCTTGGGGTTTGGCTGGCTTGACGCTTGCGCGGCTTGCGCTTGGCATCTTCGGCAGCCAACAGCAACATCCGGGATTGCGGGCCTCAGCCAATCACGCAACAAGTTACGTCTAGCCGCCAACCCAGTTTTCTCCTGTGACTAAATGATTTTGAAAAAGCTAAGAAAACAAGTCAGAGTATTTTAATTTTCACTCGCAAACAAGCTGGATATTTTTATTATAACAAAGCCTTTTAAACGTTTTAGCTGAAATGCTTTTCAGCTTTTCTGCGTGTCGACGTTGCTCGCGAGAGAGCGCGGCTCTTGAGGCACATGTGGCAAAGCTGGGATTTTTAATCGCAGCATTTCCCGTTCGTTCGCCACCTTGGTAGGGTCGCTATTTTGCGAGTCATTTTCTCCGGCGCGATGGCTGAAGGGTCGAAAACTTTTACTTTAGCCGAAATCGAAAAGCACAACGAGAAGAACTCGGCATGGTTACTAATCCACAATGCAGTCTACGACGTCACGAAGTTTATGGAAGAGGTAAGTGACTGCTATGAGTTTGTCCTTGAGACCCGTAGACGGAAACTCGCATTTAGGCCTTTGAAGATGACCGGGACTTCCAAGTGCGTTGGCAGTGGCGATCCTGAATGGAGTGCTTCGAGATGTAACTAGTCACTTCCGTTTATGTCTCTGGCTGTAATCGGACCGGATCATAAAAGACAAAAAAGAGTGCGTGCGCTTGCGTGCAGCTGCCTGTCTCTGCTGCGGAAAACCACATGCACGGTTTTTTGCGGCTGAGAGTGTTTTTTTTTTATTGTTATTTGCTACAGGACACGTATTAGCAGCGTGTAGTTGTCGTAGCGGTCGAACAGGACAACGTACAATTGAGTGAATCGTGACCTCGTCACGGGAGGGAAATTTTTCGTGTTAAGGAGAACAAGAGGAGGAGGGGTCTTCAATCTATCTTCGTGGTGTCGTAATCCTGCTTTTGTGCGCTGTGAGAAGGGGGGTGGAGTGGAGTGGAGGGTGGAGGACCACGGAAGGTGTCTGTTGAGAAGATAAGCGATTACGGCATAACGCAAAACTTCTTGCATGTGTCCGAAAAAAGAAAAAAAAGAAAACATCTCCACGGGCCGCAACGATACCTGCCGAATGACCTGTAGCATGGCTGGAGATGCACATGCCTGTCTCGTTTCTAGCCACTCTGGCGCTCAAGGTTTATCCCCTCCAACGGCCCGTTGCTTCGGGCACGTGCACGGGGTGTATATCTTATCCGTGTTCTCCTGCAAGGTCCTGTAAGAGGGGTCGTGCTCACAAGTGCGCGTTTTCTGCCCATACAAGTCTCCTTGAGAAAACCAGTACTGTTAGCAGGTCTATCGACTTTTTCTTCTTTTAGCTAGGTCGCCTCATACACGCAAAATGAGCCCTGAAGTCATGATGGAGGTCCGCTTTATTGGAGCCGTATCTTCTGTCTGCAGCTAGATTTTCCAGGCTCTCTGAAAAAAAGCCAACTATTATGTCTCATAAAAGACTGCCTCTAGTTTGAGTTCATTCTATTCTATTTTATCCGCCCCAAAGAAAAATATATTTTGTGATGCACGCAACCAAGTTTGTTGCCCGTTACCCTCGACGATAGGCCGAGAGCTCACTATGAAGTTTTTAGTTTTATTTTGTTTCCTTTCATTGATTAAAGTAAGGGTGATGCCAGTCTGCCCCTTACATGTACCATCACACTTATTGTTTGTGGCTGAATATAAATTGCCAGAATTTGAACCACTGGGGCAAATCTTGGTTTGACGTCTTAGGTAGGGATCATAAAGAGGTGCCTCCGAAGCACCTCACCGTAAAGCGATGGTTTAATCGTCAAGTGTCCCGATCGTCTGTACAGTGCTCAACGAAACGAGATGGACCAGCGGAGCGCGTGGCCTCTCGTACCTTCTGCGACATCTGCCGTGAGAAGCAGTGGGATTTAGTGTCGCGAGTCGCACATGTGCATAGCTGAGCCAAGCAGTCGGCGGCTGTTTGCGCTTGAGGGGCAACCCCTGCCCGATACGTGATTACTGCAAGGCGTGAATCTCAAGCTTAACCGCTTTTATTAATCATCGCGTGACACTCGTAATTCATTGCGAGTGTCGCACAATGTCATTATTTTGTATAAGGTTATGTTGCCCCAAATATAAAAAAGAAAACGTCGGAGATGGAAGACATTTCAATCAGTCTGAAAAAAGAATACAAATGCCATGACACTACACATTTATTTAGTATAAACTGAGATCACTTTTGGTGGTGGTTACATTTTTCACAGCTCATATCGTTGAAAAAAGATAAACCTGTAATGCTAGAGAAAAAAAAAAACACTTTGGTGTGTTGCACGTCTATGGCATACATTGATCAGCTATCAGGGGGCTGTGCAACGACCACGAACAGCTGCTGAGTGCTTGGCTCAGCTGTGAGCATGTGCAACTCGCGACACCAGATACGACTTCTCCTGGCAGATGGTGCAACAGGTACGCGGGGCTACGTGCTACGCTGGTTAATTCATATTATTGAGCACAGTGCAAGTGTGTAACTGGTAGATGTAGGTGGATGGATGGATTAATGCTAATGCCTGTAGCCTTTATACTGGGCGGCACCTTGTGCCACCTAGTCTAGAAACCAAAAGTATGACTCATCCCCACATCCTTCTAAACCAATTTGCTCCTCTGAATTTTTCTATCACCAGGCAATATGGGATATCGCCACGATGACCTTTGCGGGATCAGGCAAAAAAAGAGAAAAGCTATAAACATTATTTTTGGTGAGGGAGTCGCCAATTTTCCTCTCGTGAAACCTAGTCGGCGTCGCCTCAACACCGGGCCCACTGGGAGACAGAGTTGAGACTTTAGGCCGGAGCCACGCAGGAAGGAGTCCCAATTTTCCTCTTTCCTGCCTGTCCCCAGCTGTGCTAGTTAGTTCCACTTCACTCAATTTTCCCTGGATAGTTTCCACCAATCTTCTAAACTCCTTTTTGTGACGATAATCCTTTCCTCCTCCATTCTTCCCTCTTTGCCACCAAAACCCAGCGCCCCCGCCAGATCAGTTTCCCCTTCAGGGAGGGTGAGGCAAAGCCCCGTGCATTTTAGAACCAAATGTTCTAGCGTCTCTATGGCATACGGCACATAATGTGTCGATCTCTTGATATTTAGACCTTGTCCTTAGGGATGCGTAACCGAAATTTTTATTTCGCAATATAAGGCCGCAGGAGCGTTGAACGGGACGCGATGAACTTCAAGACCTCACTTGTACATCTCTATCTCAAAGGGATAACCATATTTTTTGGAAGAGAAGGAAGCGATCAAGCGAGGACTGACACTATGACATTGCCATCTTCCGGGAACAGTTGAGACTGAGGGGAAGTGACCTCTCTTCTCTCTTCCTCACTTCAGTTCACCAGCTCGAGAGGACGAAGTGAAGAGGAGAGGGAATAAGAATCGTGACCTGACATGTCTCGTCGGCCTTGTGGACCATGTTCAATCGCGCACTTCTTTAACACTCCAATTATCACCTCGAACAGCAAAGAACTTACATGTGAATTATCAAACACCTTTTTCATTTTTGTCCTGTTTTTGTGACCTGTACATCGTTAAAAGCAGATTTTTTTTTTTGCATTCTTCCCTCTCACATTTTTTTTTCTGCCCTTTTTCACTGAACTGGTCTGCTCAGCCACCCCCTGTGCAGGTATTTAATTGTCAGCTTTCGGGTTTGTTTTGTCCATTTTGTGTTGAAACTTTTCATGTATAAATACTCTAATACTTTCAGTGCCCACAGGGCGTCATCCATTTCAGTAGACCTTTCATCAAATTTTCATTTACTGATTGCCTCTGTTCTCAAAGGATGACCAGCCTAAGTCCTTCTGCACTCCGTCATTTCATGCGTTCCCATGCACTCCCAGTGCTAACCTGCGCACGCTCCTTTGTCGAATTTCCAATCCTGGTTGTACCTTTGATCTTGTACGCAGTACCCTATTGTCAAAATACAGTCCTGGTATCCGCCTTCTAAGTAATGAATATTACTTTAGAATCCACATGCCTGTTCTTTTTTTTTTCTTTTATACACCCTCCTGCTCTTCTTCCCCTTTATTAACGGTAGCAAGGTTTTGAAAAAAACAATATACTTTTATTGTAAAATTTGGAGAAACATAGAACATAGGCGTGCATTATGTTTAGGGTTCCATGCTTTCAACATACATCGATAAACCCCTGAAAAGTAACGCCCGAGCTGGTTTTCTCAATTTCAGCATTTCGCCTAATAAAAAAAAAAAATCTTTATGGGAAGAACTTTTTTTGACGCAGAACAAAGCTCGCACTGAATTATCCGTGAGGCTGCATTTGCTGCATTTTTCTTTGGAAGCCACACTCTTGTGTAGTTTCCCTTTCTTATCAGTATCGTGACGTTTTCCAAGTGTTGAATCCCACCGATATTACTTGTAGGTTAAGGAGTCCCACCGTCGTGTCCCGTTTTCTTCGCCATAAAGCTCTGTCAAACGCCGGTTTCTTGCCGACACTGAAAATACACCCCTAGAAAACCCTAAATCTGGGAAAAAAAGAAAACTTTCATAAAACACCTTTGAATTAAAGCAAAAGAACTTCACAAATGAACGTGGAACCTCCATTATGTTGGAGCTGGGTGCATATTCTGAATATTGCTGTAGTTTTCAATGCATCCATATTTGGAACCTAGACGTGCAGGGTGCAAAGTGTGTAATACCCTTATCAGCTCTCATGGTGTACATAACTGTAGAGCCTTCTATTATGAGCTAGTTCAGTGGTCTTTAATTCAGCTGCCAGTTTTGTGATGTAGGACTCTCAACTTTAACCTGACATGCTGTGAACATTTTCTTTTGAATATGAATGGAGCTGATGAAGGCACTCGGTTGTCTCCCGTGCGGGATTCGCGTGGGAAGGGACATTGCGGCAAGCACTAAGCTCTGTCCCTTGGTCGAACTTGCCCAGTATACTTTAAATAACATTGTATTCGCAGGCCTAATGTTTCGCTTTGGTGAACTCTCCAGCACCTTTGCCTTTGAACAATGGGATGTGCTGAAATAATAATTTCTCTGTTACTTATTGTAAGGTTGTCCTTTCATAAATGATTCTGTTGAATTAACTCTATGCTTCACTTTTATTTTAGCACCCTGGTGGTGAAGAAGTACTTCTGGAACAAGCTGGTATGAAATGTCTTCTCACAATGGTCTTGTTTTCGTTAATGCAACCATATCTGATCGTGACCACCTAAAAATCCAGGCCTGCTCTGACGTCATCACTTGTGGATCTCCTACCCACCTGAAACGGCACACGTGCTAAACCTCGTCGAGAGTGCACGATAAAGCGTCTTGCCCTGTTTGTGTCGGCGTGCACCAGCAATGTGCTCATTGCCAGACATTGCCAGTGTCAGGGAGGTGCTTACAGTGGCATGGGCACAAGTTGGCAGTTTGGGGATCTACTTGTGATGACATTAGAGGAAAGGCACTGCTTTTTTGAGTGGTAGTGATAGGATCGAACAGAATTTGACAGACAGCATGCTAAAAAATTTTTCCTCTTTCTCCTTTGACCCAATGCAATCTGTTACTGTCATAATTGTATACATGCAGCTATGGTTCCCCTTTTAATTTATAAAGGTGCATGCTTCTTATGCTAGCACCTAAATATTCTCACCAAATAAATTGAGTGTTTTTTGTTTCAGGTAAGCATGCCACTGAAGCGTTTGAAGATGTTGGACATTCCACGGATGCCAGGGAGCTCATGAAGCAATACAAGATTGGAGACCTTTGTGAGGTATGCCTAACATTCTAGAATATTCGCAGTGTGGCCATACAATATTTTTAGCCTAGTTTTCCTGTAGCAAGGAGTCCCAGGCTCCCCTTCTTGCTTCTTAAATTCCAGCTCCTTTTGCTGCCCTGTGAAGTCGAATGCATTCACTTGAAGTCCTTGATCCACATTGATGTGTAACAATGGGCTCGTGACCACACTTGGGAAATATTATTTATCAAACTGATAACAAGTGCCTTTGGCAAGGTCTTCAGAGTTGCCCTTTGTGTGACTCAGTCTCCAGCAGTTTGCTTGTGTTTGCTTTTCACAACCTCTTGATGGAGAAAACTTGTTTTAAGGTGCATTTCTTTCCTTGTAGGAAGACCAGCAGAAAATTGAACAAGTCAAAGTAAGTTGCTTTCCTTCTTCTCCTTCTCTTTTTTTTTTTAATGTTTCTGCAGGGGGGGTTATTAGTGTAGTTGTGGTGTTTAGAGATTAGGCAGTCAAGTTAGAGAAAGAGGATGTAGTTTTTATGTTTGCTTTCCCACTGCAGAAAAAGACCCAGTGGACGACCCCAGGCTCTAATGAAAGGTAGGAAGTTCTCTTGAAATCTGATCATGGTGATGTTCCTTTTCTGCATGTACATTGCGTTGATACTCTGTCGCTGGTTGAAGCTTATTTTCGGTTTTTACCGAAAAAGGTGAGTATCTTTGAGCAGTGTGGCTCAGTAGGTGTTTGCTGACGGGGTGTTTTCATTGTTCACTTGCGACCACTTCTTAATCAAGCTGTCAGCCTGTGTTTTGGTTTGCCCTCTACTAAGCTACTACAGGATTTAACATTTAACATAGACTCCTGGGGTTAGTGGGTAGCCTTGTCCTTCTGGCAAAAGCTGTGTGCCTTTTGTGATTGGGTTTTGTCTGCCAAGGTCCCTAGTCTTCAAAGAAAAGAATATGGGTTTGGGATATTTTTTATGATTTTTATCCCCTCCACATACTGTAGAGGGCACCAGGCAAAAACTCCACATTTTCTCAGCCTTTCCAAGCTTCCCTGTGGTTGACGTGGTCATAAACACTACTTATTTAGTGCAGTTTTTGAAGTTTATCCAAAGTTCGCTAGTGCAGCGTTTTGCATCGTTAGCTTGTTAGTTTCAACTATAAACCTTGAGAAGGCAGTTTTAAAACTGAGGGTTATTTACAAAAAAAAGAATGGGTGAATATTACCTATGAAATTCTGAGCAAATACGTGTGTGTTTATTATAATCAGGATAAGTAATTGCAATGCACATAGATAAAAAGTGAAATGCACTGTAGCTGGGTGGAGACTTGATATTTCACTTGTTCGCTTGTCTGCACGTCTTTTACTTTATTGTTTTAATGTTATATCGGTATGAAAAGTAAGGATATATTTTTTTAATGCTTGTAATTATTTTTTAGGTTTAATCAATTAATTGCCTTGCACTCACAAAAAGGAAGCAAGACAAAAGCCACATGGCCTCAAATAAAATAATCACATCCACCGAAAAAAAAAAATCATGATAAAATTAAAAAAAGAAAAGAAACAAAAACATCAGTTTCTACCTATAATGCACATACAAGGTTGCATTGCAGATCAGATTGCGAAAACGAATTTGGTAATATTTTGGCAGTTGTATTATTTTGATGCAGCTTTACCAATGTGACCAAAGAGGGTGATTAGGTTTGGCAGACCTTCAAGACTCCTGGAAGATGTGTCCCTTATAAAGGGCTGATAAAAGGTACACCGTTTAAACTGCTCAAGATTTCTGGCCATTTGTCACGTGTGGCTTGTGCTTGGAAGCATCGTTGCACATGATTCAGCCAAGGGTCTTGCAGAGTGCGTGTGGGTGTTGAGGGGTGAGCTAGTCGGTCGCACTTCTGTAACTGAGGTGTGTGCTCTCCGTCTGTCTGCGCAGCTCGTGGATGAGCTGGCTCATTCCAGTTGGTGTGGCAGCCGCGGCCTCCATCTTGTATCGGCTGTTCCTGTCTTATGGCTCTCGTCAATGAGCCTCGCATCCCAGTTGGAGTTTGAACGGCAGCTTCGATCCGAGAGGGTGGCTGGGAGAAAGAGGCTGCATGCTGTTGACGGTGTTTCGTTTTTTAATCTCAACGGGAGCAAACTTATAATCCAGAGGATATCATGTTAACATTTTTTTGTACCGTACAATTTGTTGTAAGCATTGATTGAAATATATGTTCTCTTTGCGGGCATTCCAGCAGTATTGCCATGGGTTGATCATTTTAGGTTTTAATGATCTACTGTGTGTGACGCTGTTAGTGCAAACATTATAGTTGCTTGGACATAATGCAACGCGTGACTGCAGGTAAGCAAAGGCTTACCTGCAGTCACACACAAAGTATCTTGGAGTTTCATTTTTTAATCTCAACGGGTGTAGCAGGCCAGAAATCTAACAAATCAAAAACCAGAAAAGAAAAACTTTATTTTAGGCTTTCTGTGTATGTCATTTTTGCTTACCTGCAGTCTCGGTGTGTTATGTCTAATCTTTTTTGGGGTAAAGTATAGGGTGTCCCAAATCGCCATGGTCGATCTAAAATGGACCATAAAAATGAATGCCTGCATGTAGCAATCTAAACTTTCTGTCAAAGGTGTATTTCACAGGTCAGTTTTTTCTTGTCAAATTAGAAAGCGTAGCTGCCTTTCTGGAAAAAATAGGCCCAAGAAACTTGCCAGGGTCAACGGCGGGTGGCGACGCAGACGACCAAGTCGAGTGGCGGGGCACGCTTGGTGCTCTTATTGATAGATGGTGCTACCTCCTTACCGAGACGACTCGCGACCACCGTGGTTTTGTTAAAATGAACAATCTTTTTGTAATGTACCTTTGGTTCAAAAATAAATGCAAACAATAAAAGCAAAACAAGTAAAAAAAAGACGTGTCTGCATAACGATTGCACTTTTGCTGCCAACGGATTTCGTCTGCTTTCGCTGGTCGGCTGCACGTTCCGACATTGCTCCCGACGCCATCTATCAATATGCGCGCCAAAGCACCCCGCAACTCGACTTGGTCATCTGCGTTGCCGCCCGCTGTTGACACTGGCAAGTTTCTTGGCCCTAGTTTTTACGGAAAGGGAGCTACGCTTTCTCAATTTACAAGAAAAAAACCGACCTGTGAATACACCTTTGACAAAAAGTTTAGATTGCTACGTGCAGGCATTGATTTTTATGGTCCATTTTAGATCGACCATGGCGATTTGGGACACCCTATACTTTACCCCAAAAAAGATTAGACATAACAACACCGAGACTGCAGGTAAGCAAAAATGACATACACAGAAAGCCTAAAATAAAGTTTTTCTTTATTTTCGGAAATGGCGGCGAATATTGGATAGGAGATATCATGATGTCGGCCCCGTAGCTTCCGAATCCAATCCTTTTATGGAGGAGGGTCCTAATATTTTTCATTTCCTCACTTGCGCTGACCGAGTGAGAAGTAGCGAGAGTTCGAAATGCTGTGGGATAGCCCCCCCCCCCCCCCCTTCCTTCCCTCCCTCTCTCCCTCCTACAAACTGAGTAATGCGTCGTCTGCTCGCATTTCTGGTGGGAGTAGAATATCCCTTCCAGTATTTCTTTAGGTTTGACAAAGCATATTGTAATACAAAGTTGTCAAGGCCAAATTTGGAGAATGTATTTTGAAGTCAGGAGCTGTATTTTTCTCGGTAAGTACCAGAAAAATACTTTCTAAATAAAATACAAGTACACCCGTGAGCGATAAGAAGGTGAACAGCCGTCTTGTTTTTGACACTCCTGCAAGTTTTGGAACTAGCTCTGTTCCAGAAGAGGGCTAGAACGCAAAGTTTAGACCCCAAGCCACATACCATTTGAGACGTAGAGAGTTAATATAGCTTTAGGGAGCCGTAAAACAGGCAAGAAATCAGGTGAGGTGTTCACCTTCATATTGCCGGCGGGCGCACATACTCGGAGAATGTACTTAAAGTTTTGTAAGCTTAGTTGAAGTAGTACTTTAAGTACAAAGTGCCCCGAAAAATTTTACAAATTTTTTTAGCGCAAAAATAAACTAAGCGTCGCCGAATGAAAATTTTCTCCGCCCAAAAGTAGAATGCCACCAGATGCCAGTTTCCACACTAACAGTTATTTTATTCAAAAGTTCTAAGGGGTTTCTCCTGAAATACATGGAGCTCTATGGCGCCAGCTAACGAAAACTGGCGAAAATGGGCCCCATTTTCCCCATTGAAATTTTTGGAAAATCACAACTTTGAATAAAATACTGATTAGTGCTGAAACTTTGGCATCTGGTTCGAACCGTTAGCGCTACAGTTTGAAAGAGAACGAGCGTTCTGTGATGCTTAACTTATTTTTGCAAGAATCGTTTTTTTTTTTTGACATGGAATGCAACGTTTTTTTAACACTATGATTTTGGGTGCCTTCATGTGCGCTTGATTACGTTCTTTGTAGTACCATGGGTACCATAGCCTCCTCTGTACTCTCAAAGCCTGGCAGTTCGACGACGGAGCCATGGAGTGCCCGGTCGCAGATTTGGAGCGCGGGGATCTGGTAGCACAGAACATCGGAGCCATTTCTCGGGGAACCATTCTGCAACTTTTTTTTTTTTTTAACTGAAAAAAACAACAGCGATCGCCCGTTGTGCTAAAGTCACTGGATCCTGGGAAAATAGCGCCATTGTCTTCCCTGCCTGCTATCCAAACTAATCTCGCATAAAGACGACCAAAACCTCGCAAGGCGATGGGCCAATCGGTCTCCGTTGCTACGGCAGTCGCCATTTTGGCCCCTTCAAAGCTCGACAGTGTCGTTCTAATCCAGTCGCACAAAGATCACCATGGTGCATCATCGTACTGAAGGCGTCGCCAATATGAGCGTCTTTGGCACTGTGTATGCAATGAACTTGTCAATCATGCCCATCGCCACGGATCTCTTACAATGATATTATTCTTGCGTATTTCAAAACGGGAAAATTATTTTTCAATACCTCCAAGCACCGACACCCAGTGGCGTCACAAGGGGGGGGGGGGGGGGCGGGCGGACCGCCCCGGGTGCAGCGCTCAGGGGGTGTCGCGGCGGGCCACGAGAGCGGGGGGGGGGGGAAGTCGCGGCGGGCCACGCGAGAGCGGGGGGGGGGGTCGCGGCAGGCCACGCGAGAGGAGGGGGGGGTCGCGGCAGGCTACCGCCCCGGGTGCTGCTGACCCTCGTGACGCCACTGCCGACACCGCATGTGGTTGTGGTACGAAGATGTACGCTTGTTTCGCCGGTGCGTGGGTAGCAACATCCCGGTATACAAGAAACTTGTCTATGAAGCCCATCGCCAGCGAATTTGGATCGGCTCACCAAGAATGAAGAGGTCAAGGAGAAAATTGCTCATTTCATGAGCCAAAATGGCGACCATGCGGGAAGATTGGCGCTACTTTCCCAGGATCCAGTGACTTTAGTTTGTGCTAGCAGTAGGCTCATTCGATTTACCTGCAGAAAAGTGGCACAGTGCAGAAACGTGCAGGGCAGTGTGTGTATACTTCTGGCACGTGTTTTAACTTTTAAGATAGGCTGCACTCGTAAATCTAATGTGGCGGTGCACACTGGGTGTACCTGGCAGGTGGTGTAGGTCACGGTGTATAGGTTAATTAAACGAGCCACGTGTTGCACTATGTATACGGTGCACTCCAACCTTAGATAAGGCAGACTTTGGCAGAAGGGACCTAGGCTATTCTTCGTTTCAGCTCGAGTCCATACGTAGTCGACGCTACGAGCTGATGGAACCAATCGGACAGCGTGAAAAGCGCGCCATCGTGGTGGTACAAATCTTATAAAATTTTAAATAAAAATAAGTAATGTCCAAACATAGCACCCTCAATTCACTTATCGAATGATATTTCTTTAGCTGGATTCGGTAATGGCGCCCTTGCCATTGAAAATATTAACTGTCCCATGACCTAACTTGCAAACAGGTGTTGCTTGAATAAACGTTGATACTTTAAAACCACACAAACACCTTTAGGCAGTCGATGGGAAGCATAGAAGCTCCAGCTGTCCTATGGCTTTTATGGGTTCATTTTTTCCCCTGTAATAAAAACACGACTTTCCTCCTCTAAGAAACACTAATATCATGGCCCAAACCAGAACAGTGGTTTTTGTCGTGATCTAGAGCTGCAATGACCCGTTGTCCTCAACAACCTTGACTGGATACACGGTAAACCCCCTGCGGTCAATAGCCCAGAGTTTTAAAAAGAAACTGACGTGGCCCTCCCATGGGGCCAGTGACCCTGTACTCTGACCAAACTTTCCAACAGTTTTTTTTTTTTGCCTTTGTAGTTTTGAGGTTTTTGGATAAATCGAAATTGACGAAAATTTTACCGGCCAGCATTTTTTCCCGGATTTTATCAAATTTAACTGAAAACACGAAACCCCATCAGCATGACCTAGCGTGCAGCAGGTTTCTTTAAAAAAAATAAATAAAGGAACGTTTATGGATTCTTAGGGTGTGCGTTCGCATGACCCTTGGGAAACGCCAGCGACATCCGCTGCCTGACGCTGCTTTCGCTGTTCACCGGTTTCGGCATCCCGTCTCCTTCGTTCACCATCCGTCTTCTTTTGCCGGCCACTTGGACCATCGCTAGTGCTTGGTTCACACTCCATTTTGTAGCGCAAACCGAGGCATACGCGCTCCACACACCTGCAAGTTCAGACTCGCCCCAGCATCCGCGCTCGCATTGACTTCCGCCCCGTGACGTCACCTCTCTCTCGCCCTTGTCCTTCACTACTTTCCTCTACGCGACGCGCTTCCATTTCCGCTGTTTTGTCCACAGACGGACGCCGTCAGCTTTTCCCTGTCATGTGGGTACTAATGCTAACGCAATAACAAATTCACTAGCGATGTTGGCACATTTTTTTCATGGCCGGTGGAACGTTTGGAATCAAATTTGACGCGGAAGATCGGTGAATTGACCAATTAAGTTTGTATTTAATTTGTTGTGACGAGTACGGGACACTTGAGGAATATACATCCCCCCCCCCTTTTTTTTTTTTTTTGACAACCCTCTTAATTCGTAACGACTCCTCTATTCTTAGTGCCCCCTCCCCTAATTTCAATTTCTGGGGAAACCCCAGAAATTGTGCCAAGGTACTGATAGTGTTCCTCTTCCTTCGCCTTTGTGGTAAAAGGATCTGACTTGCATAGTGAGGTTGAATGTAGGGCCTTTAAAGACACTAAATTCCCAGAGCGTTCTTTTTTTTTTTTTGCCTGGATAAGTTATGTATGTTACATGGTGCGCTTTCACCTGGCGAGACGCGCATGTTTAATAGACCATTTGCTGTCTTGCCCAAGCATCAAGGAGAATGCAGGGATTGGTGTTCCACGCGCCACACGCGCACGCCTTTCCTGTATAAAAGATTCGAAGTAAATAACCAAAAGAAAGCATTGACGAACGCGCGTGCAATATGCCATTTGTTTTATGTTTTTGCTTTAGAAAATTTACTACTGCTGAGGCCAGCACGTGCGGCGCGTGGAACACCAATCCCTGCATTCTCCTTGATGCTTGGGTAAGACAGCAATAGGTCTATTCGAAGAGACATCGTTTGCTCGCGCGCGCTAAGTGGCTCCTATTCCGGGGTCAGCGGCACAGCGACCTCGGAGTCCTCCCACTGGCGCGAAGAGACGCTTAGAAGATCGCGCTGCGAAAATTTGAGGGAGGGAGAGAAGTGGAGAGGACTGACTCGTTATTCCGGCAACTAATTGTGTTTCGGCGAAAATGCACTTTATTACGATGTTTTATTTAGGCAGTTCAAAAACCTTTTTTTAATGAAATAACCCTTTCACGCAAAGAAGAAAAAAAAAAAAGAGGGGGGGGGGTGTAGACGGGCAGCCTGATGCAAGTTATTTTTTGCGTACTGCCAAATACCCGAGTTCGTGTGTCCATATTATAAAGGCGGGAATTTACTGTAGCACACTGATATGCGCCGGATTCTGTGCTCTTCAGCTGCTATGTCCGAGAGGAAGAGACGGCCAAGATCCGCAGTTACAGGGAGCTTCCGTGGACCATATTTTGGGAGCAGGTGTGGGGAAGTTCACTCCCCTCATCAGAAATTCAGCCAGGGGGTCCAAAGGCCTGATGCACGGTGTGAATATCGATACAATAATATAGATGAAGGAGCAGATGCCAGCAACCAACAGCGACAAGAAGACCAGCAACAGCAGCCAGAAGATGGACCACAAGATGTTTCCTCCACTTCCGGCACCCATGTTTAGCCTGTGTGAGAGATTGCCATGTTATAGACTTGTGGCTGCGTGTTTCACATTCAACGAGCAAAAGAACACAAAGCCACATGGCCAGCGTAGCCAGGAATTTTTTTCGGGGGGGGGGGGGGTCAAAATGCATGTGTATATTATAGGGTTCAAAGCAGTCACTGGCTGTAAACTGGTGCAAGTACCCTGGGGGCCAAACTTTTCCCGGGCACATGGGTACCTCTACGGCGGCATATTGCATGGGAGTTTGAGCGAGAACACGTGCGTGGTCTGTAAGCACTGACGTCCGTTGTTGGCGTCAGAACGGGACGGGGGGGGGGGGGGCGGGGCGGGGGTTAAAAATGATCGCTTTGTGAGGCTTTTTTTTTGTCAACGAAACCCCTACAATACTTTCCCCCCCCCTCCCCCTCCCTTCCCGGGGTAGTGTAGGGGTTTCGAGAACACATCCTCCTTGGAACTCCAGGGAGGATGTGTTCTCGCATCCGCCGTATGTCGGGAGGGCAGGAAGGATCTGGTCTGGTCTAGTTAAGGGTCTTCTGATGACGAGAGTCTGGCTCTGTCCCAGCAAAGAGCACGCTGAAATTGTTTGAGTCACACGTAGCCAGGCACGGTTCAACTAAGGATTTAACTAATACCACATTATCCAAACACTACAGAAAGAGTACAAAGAATTTCATGAAAAGAATGACCCCGCTTGATGACTCTGTTTCACTGACGACGTTATCGAGTCCAGATACCAGGCTTTCATTTTGAAGCCTGGTATCTGGAGCTTGCCGGAGCAAGCTGCTTGCCGCAGCTTGCTCCGGCAAGCACTCGACTGGTGGCATTCGCGGCAACCAATCTAGTCACGTGGGGGAACACGGAACAGCCCGCTCGAGGGGAGTCCTGCCCGCTCTATCGGGGGCCGCCGTACGCGAAATGCTGCTATCACACTCTTCGCAAAAAAAAAAAAAAGAGAAAAAAAAAGGAGAATGAGGGTTTATTAACAATGTCACCACCATCAAGAAAATGCAATGCTGTGATTCACCATAACTCATCAAGCCGGCGTAGAGTGTGTGAGCAGCCCCCGAAGGAGCGGGCAGGACACCCTTCGAGCGGAATGTTCCATGTTGCCTCACGTGACTAGATTAGTTGCCGCGAATGCCACCAGTCGAGAGCTCGCAGAAGAAAGCCGCGTGCTCCCGCGTTATGGACAAGTGTGGTTACAACTCTATATAGCGTTTAGGATAATTAACTTTTTTTAATTAGTTGCAGTTCGAAACTTGCTGGGCTTCTTCGAATAGCAGTAAATCTGTGAAGTTTAGAAAGTGTTGGAGCGTGTGCTTTGTTTTTTTGGGTCTCGAAAATTCATACAACTTTGACGCGCCCGCGCGGTTTTTTTGTCGCCCGCATTTTTGCCCCGCCAGCCTTACGCACGTATCACGAGGTGTAACGTTTGCTCACCACCACGCATCCTACGCGCTCATGGTCTTTCTAAAATTTGCCGATTTAGTGGTCTTCGATGATGCCCAGCAAGTTTATAGCTAACTCTATGTTTATTTTTACTCATACTGGCCCCCTGGCAACGACCAATGCGACACCAATTGTTTTTCTGTGCAATACCAAGTTTTCGCAGGAAAAGTTTGGCCCATGTCCGGTAAGCATCTGGTATATGCTTTGTTGTAGGGTGAAAATCAGGTTGTCCATCAGACTGACACCCTAAGGGTGT
The DNA here is from genome assembly GCA_037355805.1 of Ixodes ricinus. NCBI lineage: Eukaryota > Metazoa > Arthropoda > Arachnida > Ixodida > Ixodidae > Ixodes > Ixodes ricinus. The sequence continues at coordinate 60,467 of JAZHYW010001131.1, read as the reverse complement.
TAAAGCAACGCCCTTAGGATGCTGGCGAACACCCTACAATAGGATGCTGCCAATCTTAACAGCAACTCGGGGATATTTTTTTCTTTTTAACAAATTTACAAGCAACGAGCACTACATGCAGATAAACAGCAAATACAGAGGAAATGAATCACGCACAAGAGAGGAATCACGATCCGGTTAACTGCTCCACCGCCTTATATTATAATCGTCATTTAAAAACACAAATTCGCATGTGACCTTCTCCGCAATTACGAAGGTTACAGGTTGCCTTGTTATCGTCAATATTTCACGTAATTACGTGATAAATATATATCTAAGTTCAAGGAATGCATACCCAAGTAAAAAAGCATTCCCACGGGCGATAATCTGATATAGTCGCTTGAACAACCTTCGCTAAAGCCGTTTGAAGCGGGTGCAGCGAGGTGAACCTTAAAAATGAAGAGCATTCGCCTCACTTCACCGTAAACTCCTTTCATAACTTTTTTACACCTTTCAAAAATAAAGGGTGTTTCGTGCAACAGAATTATATCTCACGATTAAAAAGGGTGTAACACTCGAAATAAGGGTGCCTAAAGGGTGTAGCCATGGATGTAAGCCGCTGAAACACCCTCTTTACCCCCGTAGGGTGTAACATTTCCTGTATACGGCACGGGAGTGGCGCGCCTCTCCGCACATCCGCTACACTATACGAGAAGTGAGCCTGACTGGTTCTTGATCCCTGATCTGATGCCTCTGATGTTGAACAAGGCGACCATGGTGCACCTGCGACTTAATGGGGTGGTGTTTGCTGACAGTTTAAAAGAAAGCTTAACCACGAAGTCGTGTTAACTATTTATGTGCTGATCGGCCATGACGTAAACGGACGTAAACGAACGCAAGATATAGAGATTGGATTGAAAGCAAATACCTTTTCTTTTCTCGGCACAAAAAGAAAGCAGCAGAAGTCGACGAAAGATAGGTTGTTGCTTGCTCTCGTTCGGCGATTCCTTGGAAATGACAGTAGCTAGACGTTCTTATCGGAGAGGCAGATAGCCTTCACGTGACACACACCGCCCCCTCGATGTCCCGTCGGGCGGCTATGTTGATAATTCCGGTATTCTCCCAGGCGTTGTTGAGCCCTCACGCTTCCCCTCGATCGTCTCCTCAAAGGAAAGCTAAAGTTGCGCGATTATGTCCCGTTAGTTTTGTTGGTTTCATGTGTTTGCCTTTTATCGAAGGCTCTGTCGGGCCTCCGCAGAACTATCTTAATGAGGTGCCTGCAAATTGATGGCGTGTAAACGAGGGAGGAATTATTGCATAACTGAGAATCGTAGTTACAGTCGTATTGTATCCTGTACATATACTAACCCGAAAAGCAACCTCCTGAAACATCACAATGGCAGCCAACCTTGCAAGACAAGCTTTTTGAGCCAGTCTCTCAGAAAAAACATTTAAATTTTAAACATACTTTAAAAAAATGGCCACTATACCTATTGTGCACAAAACATCTTATACCCTTAACAGTTAGAATGGGCTATAGACTTCTTGGGCTACGCAAGACGTCTACAACACATCTTTCCCAAAAGTCTAGAAGACATCTTTACGAGACGTTTTATGTCTTGGACTAGGCAAGACACCCAAAAGACATAGAGAACACGTGTTATGTTTTTAGCGGTTACTGTTTAATTTGCTTTATTCGTGTCATCCTTGCTGTGTATATTTGGCAAGTGTTTGCTTCTTAATATACTTTTTTAATTTTGGACTTTCCAGCATTTCTTATTTGGTTCCCTAAATTATTAAATATATATTATCATCTTTTAACCGGCCATGCCTGTGCCGCCTTTTCACTCATATATGATGTCTCCACAGTGAGTAATTGGGATACCCAGGGGCATACCGATCTTGTTTACAGAGATACTTACCCAACATTTGTGATCGAATAAATAATTGCGCATGTTGCACTGTGTCGTAGCGTCCGTTGTTTTGATCTTTCTAATCGCAAACGGGAACGGCTTCCGACTGCTCAGGGCCAGAATTCCCAGAAGACGTACCTCATAGACATTTTCAGCTAGAATTGCTATAGGCGTCTTGGGCCACTCAAGGCGCCTACAAGACATATTTTCTAAACGTATCTATAGAAGATGTTTCTACAAGGCTCATAAAAAAAGTCTTGGCAAAATGTCTCGCACACATCTTGCCAAGAGATTATACTATAGCCTTTGATGTCTTGAAACGTGCCACAATATGATACTTTGCACAAGTAAAGTGCATATATAGAAGGGGACTCCTGAAGTAGGAGATCAGTTTAGTTTCGTAATAACTTACTGGGGATATAACAGGGGATATGACTTACAGGGGATATATTTTTTTCTCAGGGCCCAAAGACATTACAAAGAAAAGTGGGGAAACTGTACAATACATAAAAGTAAAAACAATCAAAAGGAAAATATTGATTACTACTAAACATCATTTACCAATTTGGTAATTATAATCTTAAAATCAGCAGTGACAGTATGGTTGCGGAAAGGCGATTCCAATCACAGAGGTTTGAATTAGTGGTCACTGTGCATCTAGAGAAAACAGTTTTACGTGGGATGGTATTTTTAATAATTTAGGGTCAATCCCGAAGGACTTGTTGGTCTGAATATTGTATATTTTCTCAAGTTCGGAGCACTATGCCAGCCTACTGGGTCATGCTGGCTGACTTGTGAGTATACTTTGCTGGATGCCTTAGGACGTTGACTGAGGTGAGCTGGAGTATTTTTTTCTTATTGGGAGTAGAATAGGAGCAGATGAAGTTAGAATGGAGCTCGCTTGAACCGAAAATGTAAACCAAATCATTATAAGCCAAAGAAATATATATGTTGACCACGGGTGGCGTAACGGAGGTGTCACTGCACGACGAATCACAATTCGTCGTGATCGCACAGAATGAAAGACGAAGAATCTTAACGTTTGAGTCCACCACACCTCCAGAGGCCGTGAAAGCTGGCAGTTTCCACTGCAGGGTTCGGCCCTATGTGTCTAATCCTCGAAGGTGTTTCAAATGCCAGAGGTTTGGCCATGGTTCCCAGCATTGCCGCGGAAAAGCCACTTGTGAAAAATGTGCCAAGACTGACCACCCCACAGACGCTTGTACCAACGACGCACACTGTGTGAACTGCGGTGATCCCCACCATACATATTCTCCATCGTGCAGAACGTGAAAGGAAGAGAAGGAGACACACTTAAAGTCAAGGAAAACCTATCCTACTCAGAGGCACGCCGCCGCTTCGGATTCTTGCGCAAAGGCAGTTCTGCGCAGGTGGTGCAACGAGGACCTGCACCACTGATGGTAGCAGTGGCCACCCAGACGTCCTTTCTGGACTATGCATGGGAGGCTACTGCAGTTCCCCACGCCCCAGCTGAAGATCCAACTTGCGGGGCGTGCAACCTCGGCTGGGCGGTCTACCGACCCTCCCAGCCAGAGTGCGAACCCTCACGCTCCAACGGAACAACAGCCTTTATTCTTCGGGCTGTTTCCCAAACCTGCAGGATGGGCCGGTGGCTAGCGCAACCGTCTCTACTTCGCAGTCTCCTCCCAGGGAGAAGTATCGACACCAGGCACGTAGCCAGGATTTTGTTTCGGGGGAGGGGGGGGGGCGCCCATGACAAAATGCTGTATGAGGAAGAGGAAGAAAACCCGGACCCCCCTTGGCAACGTACCTCCATGGTCGACACACTCGCCCACAGCCCCTGGAGAGAGCAGCATCGAAAGAGCGGCATGGCTCTCATGCGCACCTGCAGCGCCAAAGGGGCGGGAACGGATGGACTTGGGCGATGCCCGGCCCAGCACCTCCTCCGCCCCTTCGGCTGGGGCTGGTCGCGGACGGGGCATGGTGCTCCACTCCCCTAACCTGCCCAAACCTGCATTGAAGGCCTCACCTCAGGAGGCGGACGCCATGGATGAGAGTACAGAAGTCTCCACTCATGCGTCCGACCAGAACATGTAGCGGCAGACTCCAAAAGAAAAATATAAAAAACTGTGATTTTTCTAAAGTGTCAAGGCGGATTAATCTTTAACAGATGCGGCAGCTTTGTAACTTATTTATTATCTTCCAGTTTTTCTTCTTTATACACATTATAACTCTCTTCTAAACCAATGAGCAATTTCAATTTCATGGAGTGGAACTGCCGTGGTCTAAACAGAAATATTGATGATGTAAATTATTTTATGGACTAGCTGAGACCCATTGCGCTCAGCCTGCAAGAAACACATTTAATAACACTCTTACAGCGATTTTACGTCGGCACCAAGTTTTTAGAAAACATAGTCCGGCGTGCAACTTCGGTTTTCTGCAGGGAAGATAATCCTCTTAGCGCTCCCCTCTCCTAAGCTGCATGGGGAGCCAAGCTGGGGCAAGGTAAAAGGGAGGAGGCGGGCAAAAGTGGAAAGCGCGAAGTGAAGGCAGATACATCTGGAGGAGTGGCACTATAGCGGTGCAGGGTGGTGTTGCTTGCTCGGAGGTCCCCTTTTTTACGCACTTTGAGGCTGTAGCGGTGCGCCTTCTTGTCGACCGTTTCATCACGGTAGCTTCTCTTTATTTGCCACCTACCTCTCCACTGCATATCAATGAACTTGAGTCACTTATAAAACAATTACCTCAACTTTTTTTTTTTATTTTAGGCGATTTTAATGCTTACCATTCTTTGTGGGGAAGTGCTCGCCAGGATCACGTGGTGGCGTCATGGAGCGGTTTTTATTATCATCTGGGTTGTGTCTTTTCAATGGGAGGGAACCCACATTTTTTAGTGCAGCACATCAATCATTTACATCTATCGACCTTTCTATTGCATCACCAATTTTACTTCCATGCTTTTCGTGGAAGGTTTAAAAAAAAAAAACTTTTGCAAGTGATCATTTCCCTATTGTTCTAGAACGCACGATGCTGATTCCTTCTGTTCCTACACGACTTCCAAGGTGGAAATTGGAAAAGGTTGACTGGTCTAGTTTTTGTTTGGAGGCTTTTATTGATTCGTCTGTTCTTGTAAACATGAACCCTGAAGAGGCCACGCTCTATGTTACTGAAGCGATTATAAAAGCCGCATCACGCAGTATTTCCTAAACCTCTGGACGACTCCCCAAGAGGTGCAAGCTGTTGTGGAACAATGACTGCACCACAACACGAAAGTCGCAAAACAAGGCATGGTGCACCTTCATACGTTATCCCACCCCACGGAATTCGCTTGAATTCAAGAAAAGAAGAGCCAAAGGTAGCTGGACGTGAAGGCAAGCTAAAGGCAGTTCTTGGAAAAAGTATGTCACCTGCTTGAGCAGCTTTGCCTCTTCAAAGGAAGTGTGGGATCGTTTCAGGAAGATCAGGGGAGGCTATCGGTCTTTCAGGATACCCCTTTTCCATCAGCAACATCCCTGAGGGAACAAACAAATATTCTTGGTGAACACTTCCAGGAAGTCTCTAACTCAGCCAGCAATGGTAAATCCTTTAAGAGGTTTAGATCAGCAGCAGTAAAACAAGCTATTTTTTGTCTGGTGCTCAGAGTGTTACCTAACTAACTCTCAGCGTCAAAAAAAAAAAAAAAAATCTGCGGCTGGGCCAGATAGGATTTAATGCGAGATGCTAAGGAGACTGTCCCCTGAATCTCTAAACAGTTTGCTCACCTTTTCTAAAATTTATTGTGGGATGCTGCTCGTTGTCCTGACTGTTGTAAAATGGCACACAATATCCCTCTACTGAAACCCAGCAAAGACCCCTCTTTACCGACGAGCTGCCGCCCAATTGCATTGACAAGCTGCCCGGGCAAAACATTTTAGAGACTCATTAATTGCCGTCTTGTACATTTTTTACAGGCAGAAGGTGTGTTTGATAGAAATCAGTGCGGCTTCCGAGCGGGCCGCTCCACGGTAGACCACCTTGTCCGCCTGGAAACTTCTATTCGAGAGCTTTTGTCCATTCTGTCTTCTGTCATTCTGTCTTTTTTTTTTTTTGCATCTACAAAAGGTTTATGATACGACTTGGAGATATGATATATACTTCGAGATTTGTACTCATATGGCGTCTGAGGTCGCATGCTTCGCTGTATTCAGAGTTTCGTGACGGGTTGGACCTTCCGAGTGCGATTGGGCTCCATCCTGTCGAGTGTTTTTCTCCAGGAGAATGGCGTCCCGCAGGGTGGAGCATGGGCGTACCAACCGGGGGGGCAAGGGGGCGCTTGCCCCCCCCCCCCCCCAGTTCTCAAAGTGGGAAGGCAAGGAATGTGTTTTGCACCCCCCCCCCCCCCCACCCGCCCCCCGAGACAGCCGCCACTGGGCAGGGCAAACACTTGTCGGTGGCGCCCAAGGGATACCCAAGGGCACCGTCCCCCGGACCTGGGGGGGGGGGGTCTGGTTTTTTTTCCTACTCAAAAACAAGTTTGTACGCCACTGGCGTTGAATGATCGGCACAGAGACGTGAACTGGCTCCTGGCCGGAGTTCTGCCGCAAGAAGGGCTTCGTGTTCATCGGTGATCTCGGGGACGAGTGGCATCTGTGCATCGGGTACTTTTTTCTTCGTCATGGAATAAACTGTTTCTGGAATCTTTTACCCAGTTTTCTCGATTTGATGCTCTCAGTATGTTTGTAATTACTGGGACTAATGCATGTTTCCCCTTCTCTCACAATTTTTGTGAGATTTCGAGCGTGCGCGCAAGTCAAGAACATATGGAGCGGTGTGTTCGCACTTGTCCCCTTCGATGCACATAAGCTCACACACACTAAAACGTCTCGAACCAACCCAACCACACACACGACGAAGCCTCACCAGCCTCATCGCCTTGCCTCGGCAGCGATGGGCCTTAGCCCATGCGTGCGTGTGCGTGCGGGCTGCACGCCCGCACGCACACGCACGGCTGGCACCACGCCGCCCACACGTGTGTGACTCTTGGACAACGTAACTATAAAGATATATATTAATGCTATTCATGGGCGTACCAACCGGGGGGGGAGGCAAGGGGGGCGCTTGCCCCCCCCCCCCTTCAGTTCTCAGAATGGGGAGCAAGGCATGTGTTTTACCCCCTGAAACAGCCGCCACTGGGCAGGGGAAACACTGACCGGTGGCACCCAAGAGATACCAAAGGCCCCGACCCTGGGGTGGGGGGAGGAGGGGGGGAGGAGGGGAATCGGGTCTGGTTTGCCCCCTTACTCAAAAACAAGTTGGTACGCCACTGGGGTGGAGTACTAAGCGTTACACTCTTTGCTGTGAAGATTAATAGTCTGGCTAAGCTTATACCACCATCTGTGTCATATTCAATGTATGTGGACGATGTGCAGATATTGTTTTCCTCGTGTAACTGTCCAGCTGTGAACGGCAATTGCAGCTCACAATCAATAAGAAGAGCAAGTGGGCTGATCAAAATGGCTCCAGGTTCTCTCCCGAAAAGACAGTGATCCCTTTTCACTCCACCGTGGCCTGTTTCCAGATCCAGTGTTGCACTTGAATGACGTCGCTATATCTGCAAAGGAGGCAGACAAGTTTCTAGGAATAATATTTTATAAAAAGCTCACTTTTATACCCCACTTGAAAGAGTTGAGACATAAATGCCTACGTTCATCAAACATCCTCAAAGTGTTGTCGCATACGTCTTGGGGTCTGACACCCCAAGACGTATGCGGCTGTATCTCCTTGGTGCTATTCCGCCTGGACCATGGCGCGATTGCTTATGGGTCGGCGCGTCCGACTGCCCCAAAGATGTTTGACCCCGTCCATCATCTGGGGATTCGACTTGTCACGGGGTCATTCCGAACATCACCTGTGCTTAGCTTGTATGCTGATGCACATCAAATGGCTCTGGAAAGACGAAGGCAATATTTGAGTCTTTGTTATGCTTACAAGATATTCAGCTACCCTCAACATCCTTCTTTTGATGGCCTTCAACCTCCCACGTCCTTCCGACTCTTTGAAAACAAGCCGAGTACTGTTCGAACCCTGAGTTTCAGAGTTCAAAGCATGGCAACATCGCTCCATCTTCTCTTTAGTGAGACTGCTTCGCTGAAGAGCAGTGAGAGATTTGCACCTTGAGACATTCTGCCAATCTCTTGTGACTGGTCACTGTCCAAGTACAGAAAGAGAGCTCTTTCACCACTTGTTCTTCTGCAGGAGTTTGCCGATTTGGAGCAGACATACAAGGATTCCATAAAATTGAAAGAATAAAACACGGAGGACAAGCACAGGACAACCACTTTCTTTCATTTAGCAACGACGTTTATTTTGGGCTGAGATATTGCACCCTGAACGAGACCCCGACTAAGATAGGTTGATAAGGGGAAGGCTAACTGTGAGATGGAAATGGTGATATGGGGGACGGAAGGAAAACTGGGAGATGGAAAGGTGATAAAGGGAAGGAAAACGGGAGATGGAAAGGGTGAAAGGAGATGGAATGAGAGACCACGAGGCACGGGCAGAGCTACCGTGATGGTGTGTATTTACGGGGAGTTGCCTGTAAGTGGCTGAGGTTTAGCTTCTTGTGGCGTAGGCCTGTTCCCGTGATCTTCGGACCCCTCCATAAGCTCGGTGGTCTCCATGACTTTGGACCACGGCCCAATCCCCGGCTCTGGGATCCGGACCGCGCCAGGCGCTGCCATAAGGTTTTCAATTGTCCTACTTGCCTGGCTTGCAAAAGTCCCCGGGGAATCCTCTCCTTTCACAGTTCCAGCCTGCGCCCAGGGCTGGTCAGGATTCGTCATGTCCCTCCGAAACGAAGTTTAGGGGGCCACGGCACGATGTCCATAAGAGCAAGAAAGATGAGTCCGATTTCTTCGGCAGCCTCTTCTTTCTCTGGTAACGCGGAAATGTTTTATGTACGTTTTCCTTTTTGTTGTTGCTTTGGGCCGATTCACAAAATGGCCCACTGATAACTTCCGCCACGGGCTAAACCAGCCAGTTAGAACTGGATTCTGCGAGATTGGCCATTACGACCCCGAGAGGAAGAAACGAAGCACACCAGCTCGGAAAACGTGGAGCGAAAGATCGCGCTGCAAAACCTAGGGATCCTGGGTTCAATCCCCACCCCTGCCCGTTTCGATCTGGATGAGCACGTACCGGCGTGCGGTCGTGCATCACTACTGCGTGGTGCACGTTAAAGACCCCAGGCTAGCGGTTGTACTGCACTGGCTAAATTGCTCATCTACAGCTGGGAGACGTCGCAACTTTGAAATGGCTGACCAACTACACGCTGTCTAAATATCCACACAAACCCAATTATTTTAAAAGAAGAAAGCGAACCACCGCAAAAAAAAAGAAAAAAAAAGACAAAGACGTTGCCGCCGTAAAAAAAATGACAAGATTTTTTTTTTAATTTTTGCTTGGCTTGTTATTGTGTGCTTTTGGGCAGGTAATGCCTGTAAGGTCTACACAGTCGCAGGGAAATATTAACGGAATCTTTTGACGAGGTTGCCAGAGGCATCAAGGCTTTCGGGAAGCTGACGAAGGGAGTGCGATTGCTCCCCAGCGACGCACACCAGCTCATTCTCCGCAGTAGACGATGATAAATGGGGCTGCTTTAGACTATGAATCTCTGCCTCACATGTCTTATTTAGCTGACCTGGCGCCCAGTGGCTTCTTTTTCTTTCCTTGCATAAAGAGCTCACTACGTGGCAGGCGTTTCTAAGATGATGACAAGGTGATTGTCGAGGTAGAACACTTCCTCAAGAGCCAACACAAGAACTTCTGTGCCGGCTTGCTAGAACAGCGTCTCAGCTGGGACTGGATGACAGAAATCACTGCAAAGGCTGGGGCGCACGAGCGTCCTGAGACGCGGTTTGGGTCCCGCTCAGTTCGTGCGTTGGCTTTGGCAGTGCTTTCTTTCCCCCAGTCTCAGCTGAGACGCTGTTTCTAGCAAGCCGGCCCTGGTATCCGCCAGGTATGCGCCAGTTCATCCATCAGTGGGAGAAGTGCGCCGCCTTGTGCGCAGAGCTGGCCAAATTACTCGTATTTTGTAATTAAATTACATTACTAATTACTTTGCTGAAAATTGCTGAAATGTAATTAAATTACATTACAAATTACCACAGCCAGAAGGTAATTAATTACCATTACAAATTACTTTTAAAAGTAATGACATTACTTTCGCATTACTTTTGTATACTTTTAAATATAAAGGAGCTATTGATAACTTCCTTTTACAGATAACTTTATTTACATTATTTACACAGTTCATGGCACACAGCTAGAACTCTTTGTTGCATCTCAGGAACAGCTGCGGGTTGTTCGTCCGGTTCGTCCTGTCCGGGAGTACTACAATGAAATGCGGAGCTTTGCACCGCCCCTACGGCCAGTGTTACAAACGGAGCTTGTCTGTTAGTTTGTGTAAACAGTAGAACGGTGGGAACAAAAGCCAGGCACTTGATTGTTCGCCTTGTCCCAATTTCCTCTTCGGCTTTGCGTTTCCAACAGCCCGAAGTGTCTCTTATCTTGAGGATGCGCCCCTCCGTGAGTCACCTAATATATATTTTTTTTATTTTTCTTTACTATTTCTTTTTGCGCTTAAAATCCCTCTCGTGATCACACCCTCTCCCTATACTCGTGCAGGGAGAAAGGGGTCAAGCGCTAAGCGGCAGGAGATTGATTGGTCGGGCGAGCATGTAGCTTCCACCGTACTGCCAGCTTAGGGGCGGACGGAGACGCTCAGACTATACAGCTTTCCAAGAAACACTCGACCGCAGTTTCAAACACTGCTGGCGGCTAAATTCTCGTGTTTTCCCACTGCATTTTGTGTTTAATGGTGCATGTATTTTCCCGAGGACATTGGGAAGCATTGTACCACATTTAAAAAAAAAGCAGTAAATTATTTTTGTTGGGTACGCGCGCGACAGAACGAATGCGACTGGAATGTTATTTTTTTTTGTTTACGGTAAGTTTTGACGGCACCGTTCGATTAGCCGCGTGTCAAACGACAAAGCGTTTAGCTGTCGAAAATAATTTACAACAGAAGATAGCCGAAAGGCATGTATTTTTCACGCTCACAAATAACATGTTTACCGATGGACAGAGGAACGCACGCGACTGATCCGTTTCCCACCCCAACCCGGACAACTATTTTTGGAGATGACTGAGGACCCTACGCGGATTATCTCTGGGAGGGGGAGAACAGTTGTCATTGTTCGCAAAATCGCGTCGAGGGCCGTTTCACCAGGGGCCTTAGTTCGACCTACTTTCCCTCCTTCGTTTCCCGAGAATGTCGAGCAGAAAAGCTCGAATGGCAGGCACTTACCAGCCCTATTTCTCACAGTGGAAGATAACACAGAGAGGGTACGCAGCATGCATCAGAAAAAGTAAGGGTAACTTTCAAGAGGGGCCAGAAAACGTCGAATGCAAAACCGCAAAACATAGGTAGAGAATCGCGCTGAGCGGGTTTCCACAGTCCAAGAGAGTGGCAGAAAATGTCTTGCTGATAGAGGGCGCGAGAGTCGCACCAGCCGCATCAGCATCAGCAACATAGCGGCGGCCACAGAGCGTTTTATGGAAAGGTGTAGAGGAAAAAGAAAAAGTAAAATAAAAAGAAAAGCGCTCTTGTGTATTGTGGACACAAAAAATATGCCTGGTGCGAAAAAGTAATTAGGTAATTTAATTACAATTACCGTCGCTGGAGTAATTCATTACATTACTAAATTACCTGCTACAAAGAGTAATGAATTACATTACTAATTACTGGAAAAAGTAATTAAATTACTGTAATTTCATTACAGTAATTACATTACTGCCAGCTCTGCTTGTGCGGTACATATGGACAAGGGCGTATTCATCGCGGAGGCCACAGCTGAGTCTGTGGCTGCTTTGCGCGAGCTGATGGCGAACTCCTGTAGTGCTTTTGCAACGTGCATTCTACACCATAAAGACTGCAAGTTTTAGCGGAAAATGTGCGCTCGTTCTAAGCATATGTCCTGTGCACAGCGCACTCAGTGAGGAGAGGAAGTCGTCTGCTTCTTGCGCGGGAGTTTCGGTGACGTCAGAACGACGCCGAGGTCTCTCTTCTCCAAAGTGAAGCTCTGCAGTTATCTGTCAGATGTCACCGTTTCATTGCACTTTTAGCTGACATTGGAAGGCAACCGTATCGTGGCGATTACAAGTGCTTGAGGATGAACTACCCCTCTTTACTGCGACTGTTTTCTTAGCTCGGCGCACCTCAGTTCAGAAATTATCAAGACCAGACGACAATGTTCCCATACCGATAAGTTTTATCCTTTATTTTACTTTCCTTGAGATTTTTGCTACGTGTCACCATGCATTGTCAGAAACGATAAAAAAAAATTGCTTGCAGAAATCATTAATTTGTCGGGACGTCGCAACCCCAAATGGCTGTTTTCACAAAACAAGTTGGTGTATTGGCGATCTTCATCGCGTGTTTTTTTAACCGACTTTCACGGCCTCGTCTTTAGATGGCCAGATGCTGCAGATATCTGATTTGCTCGAGAAAGCTCGCGAGCGAAACTGCCACGAGACAGCTTTCTACTTTAGCCGCTAGGTGCCGTTGATTTCGTAGAAGTTGCCAATAAGTCACGCCTTTGTATAAGTCGAACTTAAATATTTACACGGTCGGCGCGACGAAATTGCAATCATAAACCCGCATATGCGTATTGTTATTGCGATATATGTACAACGGGATCTAGTTTCACTATTCTCGCCAACGAATCGAACGAGAAATACAACCCCCACGGCAAATTTGCCCTGTTAATAATGTGCACACTTATAGAGAAAAAAAATAAAGAAAAATAAACACATATAAGGAAGGAAAATACAGTATGTCCTGCCGGACTACGTGTTCTGTCTGTCTATCATTACACTTTTCCTCCTTGCAACGGAAAGCTTACTGATCCATATTCAAGCATGCAGGAACGGGGAACGATACCCTGCTTAGGTAATTTTCATCCGCTTTATTATTTACCAGAGAGGTACAAAAAGACTTCGCGGTTACGCACTCGAGCAGTCCTGGAGGTTTAAAATATTTAATATTTTAAAACCGATATTTAAAAAAAAGCAGATGAAACGCCGAAAAATATCCACCGAGTTTCTTTTAAACACCAGAAAATCTACAGCCAATTAAATTTGAGGGTGCCTGCCTTTCTCTATCTTTTTCTCTCTTTCTCTCTCTCTCAAACTATAAAGGCTCGTTCACACGGTTGCGTTCCAAGTCGGAAGGACGGCTTCGCTTTCTGTCTTGGAACATCAGAACTTGACTAACTAAAACTTCAAAACATAAAAAAAAGTGCGACTTTTGCACGTCGGCTTTCCTCGTATGATGACTGCGGGTGTAGTTTGACTTTGAAAGGCTATCTCTCAGCGGGGTCACAAGATGCACGTACATATAGCGATATCCTGCCTTTAATACACTTAATTCGCAAACTTCTAGTTGGAGCCCGAGCTCTTTCTGCAGCATTTAAATTTGCGATGCGCGCAAGTGGCACTGCACTGCTCGATCACCGTGTAAAACAAAAAGAAGGCAAGATACGAGGAAGCGAATGCAACATCAGAAGTATATGCAAAGTACAGTGTTCCATCTTTACGTTTATGCGTCCGGTAGGGAGGCAGAGACAAAAGGCATTTCTGCCCGACTGAGGCCTTTCTCTCCCCCCGTAGTTTGCGGCACGTACACACAATTACAGAACAAAATTCAGATACACACGCGATCGGACCAGCCTGTGGTTCTGGTTATAAGGTAAAACAATCGCGTTTCCACAGCACATTCGCGCACCTCTCGACTTTCGTGCTGGCGTCCTTAGCTACACGTGTACTAAATGCCCAAGAAAGTATTTAAGTTACTGAGTACCAGCTAGAATAGTAAATGGAGTACTAAACATTAAACTCTGAAAAATATCTGAGTAAGATACTAAATACATACAAAGAAACTTTCAGCCTTTCCACTCTGCTGAAGAAGGCAGACCAGCGAAGCTGTACTATGGTGGGAATGAAGTAATGGCCGGCCGAAAGTCGACAAGCCAGAGTGGACAGGCTCGAAAGGTTGCCGCCATCTATGAGGGACGGCGGAAACCAGACAACCGGCAAGCCGGTTGTCTGGTTGCCGCCGTTGCTCATAGATGGCGGTAGCTGTCCAGAGTTCTGTGTCATCAGGTCATTTGAGGACGGACACGATCCTGGGAAAACTAGCCCTTAACAGCTCCGCTATAAAAGTAGCTCGTTCTTTCAAGTTACAATTTAACCCTTAAACTCACTGTCAACTAAAAAAAATAAATATTTATATTGGTGTGCGACGAAAGGTGCCGTCTCTAGCCACAAGCCTAGCTTGTGGCTAAAAATACATTTTTTTTTTACTTTTTCCTCAGGTAAATTTGTTTTTTTGAAAATTTTACAAAAAAAATAACAACAAAAAATTCACCATTTGTGGGCAACGCTGCACAAAATCGTAGCGCGATAGGTTAAGAAACCAAATTTTGCAGTCGATTTAAAGAGTCTGCCCGCTATTTGGGACACCCCATATAAGAAAATTTTTGGTCCAATAAACGAATATGATAAAATGAGGTAATATAAAAGCAGTTAAGAACCGTATAAGAACACATAGGAACAATATAAGATTATATAAGAAGGCACAATAAACTTTTTATCAGTTTCTTATAACTTCTTATGGGCTCTTGTGTGGTTCTTATATGTTCTTATATGATCTTATTTGATTGTATACGTTTATTGCATCAAGAAATTTCTTATACAATATAAGATTTTTCACTAGGGAAATGAGCTACCAGAAGATAAAATAGTTGATGTGCCTTGCCAGGAGCACGTGACCGCTGACCCTGAGGAAACAATAGATACTTTTCTTTTTTCTTTTGCACATGCAAAGGATGTTTAGGGGCATGCATGCATAACTGAATCAAACGATTTGCAAATTGAGTAAGTTATTTCAAGATATCTGCATAGTGGTAAATTTTAAAACATCGGTATCTATTTAAATTCTGAAATAAGTATCGAGAATTGTAACCTTAGGTGCATTTCAGCACGAGTAACTGTATCTTAGGTATGTTCTTTGAACAAATTATACAACCCCGCTTGGTCCATCCTGTCGGCTTCTACCTTTCAGGGGTTTTGTCGTATTAATGTCTGTTTTCGCCTCTGTTTTCGCGTCCTTAGTAATTGCCCTCTTTTCTTTGTGTTACCATCTCATGTTCCTCATTTGTGTGTCGACCCTGGAGAAAGCCGGTTCCCTCGGCGAGACAATCGAAACAAATCTGCGTTATGTTTTCCGAGCCGGCTGCTTCGGCCTAAACTTATCTCAGCTGCTGGAAACCTCGACCGGTGTGTCTCTGAGTGAGGCAAGAGAAAGAGAGAGTGCGTGCGTGTGCGCAGGCATGTAGGCACGCCGCGTCACCACCGACTAGCGCGTCGGTGTTGTCGCACCGATTCGTGTGCTTACGTCAGAGTTATGTCATTAAGAAAGACCCTCTAACCGATAGCTACTGCTGCGGATTTTCTTTCTTTTTTTACTAAGGATGAGGTATGAGACACCAAGCATTACATTTCATACTGTCAAACCAAGAAAAACAAATAAAAATATCCAGTATATGCAGTGGTAACGTACCACAATGCCCATGTTCAAAAGAAACCGCTCGCGCCGTTGTCAACCACTGCGTCGAGATGGCGCCACACATCTAGCAGATGTCTCGAGATGTGTGTCACGCGCAAATTTTGACTCAAGATCTTCTCCTTCCAACACTGATTTTGATGGAGCGCAGCCGGATGAAATCCCACGCTCCCCATATCAAGGTGGTGGTATTTTCTCGGCTTCATTTATTTCCTCTTTCTCAAAATAGTGGCACTTTCGACCTATACTCTTCGTACGCTCGCTCAGGTGAGGTGGCTGCCCCCGGGTTGAAGGGACTGCCATCTTGCTCTCCACAGTGTTGTGCGACTCTGAAGGTTGCGTGGGCTGCGTAAAGCAAAACTAAAAGTGTGCCAAAAACGAAAAGTCACCGCTCTGGCAACACAGTTTGGGGGGGGGGGGGGGTAGTGCCAACGCTTTTCGAATTTGTATATTTGTGGACAGGAAATAATTAAAAAAAGACTCCAAGGAAATCGGAAAAGACCAGGAAATTTTAATCATGGGGGATATGAATGCACACTTGGAGGAATTTGATGGTTTCAGGGATTCGAGAGGAAGAATGTTACAGGACTTATGCCAGGCCCACGACCTGGTACTGGTAAATGCGCAGATCAAATGTGAGGGATAAGTAACATGGAAGAGGAACAACTCTCAATCGACAGTAGACTACGGTATAACGTTCCCCAAATTGTATAACAGAATGGGGGGTATGCAAATAGACGAGGAAGAGATGAAAATCTTAGAGAGTAACGTGACCATTGTGAATTAAGATTAGTTATGGTAGAACGCAGCAAGAACCACAAACACAGAAGCAAGGAGACAGGACAGGTTTTAGTGACACACAGCTGAAGGAACTATACAAAACGAATGGAGGACACAGTATATTCAAAAACAGAAAAGGAATGGTCGTACAATGAATAAGAAGACATATTCAGAAAAGACTTGGAGCGAAACCAAGCCAGATTTAAGAACAAACGTAAACACACGACGAAAAGCTGGTGGGATAAGGACACAAAATCAGCTATAAATCGGAGACAAGGGGCATCAAGAGAGCATAGACGATTTAAACAAAAGGGGGAGGGGCCGTTTCAGCAGAGGTAATAGAGGAAAAATGCGAGAACTTCCAGGAAAAGAAATCGGCGGAACATGGTTTAATGCTCGACCAGGTTGGGAGAGAATAAATAAAATGGGACCTGAAATATTAGGAATGCAGTCAAGAAGTTTTTGGAGCATAAACCATTAACACATTTTTTAGGCATATTTTTTTTGCATCTGTATAGGTTAAAGACGCCGGAGCTACGGACAAAAAGTCAACGAATGTTGACTTACGGGGTCCGTGCCCCGCGCACTTTGCAAACAGCTAAGATTATACAAAAATAACTACAGAGATTTTAGCAGCAAAACAAATACATACAATATAGAGATAACGGCTTCACAGGTTTACATTACATTACATCATCAGGTTCACTTTCGCAGGGTAGAAAGACAAGGAAGCGTCACCACTCATTAACTACTAATGATGGGACACATGTAGAGGGGGAAGAAGCACGCAAATATATTAAGAGCACGATTGAGGAAATGATTACAGACCAAGTGCTTCCAGAAAACATGGAAAGAATAGATTGTAGTGGTGGCCAACCTGACCTTAGAGAAATACCACACATAACAGGCAAAAATTGGGAAAGAGCCGAAAGATAGTACATCAGCAGAAATATCAACGGGACCAGATGGTATACCAATAAGACTTACGCTGTGGCTAGAGTTACGTCCGGACGGACCACTGAAACGCGTTTTCCTAACCCTCCCCCCCCCCCCCCCGCCCTCCTCTCTCTCCCCCGTGAACCTAGGGAAGGCGGAGATTTGGACGTAACTTGGGTTACGTCGGACGTAACGCTAGACACTTCGTAAGACTTAAACTGCAAAAATATTTTTTTTTTAGGAGAGATATTTGAGACTTGGCGGAAAACCAGGATAAGGTTGCTGCTCAAAGGAAAAGGCGACAAGGAATCATGTCCTCGCCCCATAATAGTAACTTCTGTCCTGACGAGACTGAACTTCGTTTCAGCACCTTTTATGTTCATAACTGGTCCAGCGATGATCAAACACGTACTTACATAAATATGACGAACACCATGGAGGTGCGCTTTTGACGCTGCCTGATTGTTCCCATCAGCTCAGAGCGTTGGCTGCGTCTGGGCTTCAGGTGAAGCAAAGTATACGGCGAGCAAGCGTTCTAAAATACGTCTTTGACGCATCGAAACGGAAAGAGGGTCACGCCAATCCCAGGACAACATAGAGAACGCGCGATGACGAGGCAGCCGAGTTCCCGCCGTCATTGGCTGAGGTCGGGGGAGAACAAACGCACGAAAGCGCATTTGGGGGGTAAACAAACGCACGAGGTGCGTAAAGAGCAGACGAACTTGCAGGCCGTATAGCTATGGGGAGTAGAAGAATGGGCAGAAACAGAAGAAATGTTGGGGGACCTGCAGAATGGTTTTCGTAAGGAAAGGAGATTATAGAAGATCATTTGGTACCCTGTCACACAATGTATCGAAATAGTGCAGACAAGCCAACGACCGTGGCGGATGGCATTTTTAGACACACAGAGAGCGTATACGACAAAGTAAATCAGGAAATTCTGCAGCTAAAAAAAATCAGTTCTAAAAATCAAATTGGTGAGGTTCTTACATGAAGCACTACATAGACAATAGAGTAACTATAACGTGGGAGGCTGCAACCACAGATCTAGCAGCAATGAGGCATGAGCTTATAGGCACGGGTGCTCCCTGTGACATCTACTTTTCATGATACACTTAAAAGGATTCAAGAAAAGAATTGTAAACACTTACGCAATTCGTAAGGTGAAACAAAGCGACAGCTGAGGTATGACGTCAGAGCCTCTAAGGTGGCATTTCGGAGAAGATGGACTGAATCAGCGGTAAAGGTGCTAGCTAGCGTGCACCATAGAGTGCACATAGGCGTTTTGTATTAAGGTGCAACCCAACCGTGCACGCCATTTTGCTTATTTTTTGACGGTTTGGAACTTTCTTTTTGTGTAATCTACAATCATAAAGTTAATGCCAAATTAAAAAAAAAAAACTACTTTTCGACTACACTTTAACGTATTGATATTACGTTCATTTTCTTCGTTTATTATTTAGCTTTTAATAGACTACAGTCTCCGATATTGTACAATTTGTTTTCTCGATTTATAACGTCCCAACGTTCACGATAATTTACGTGAACGGTCTGTCGGATATAATAAATTTAAAAAAGCAAGCAGTGAGCTGTAGAGAGACCGCATATTTTTAAATAAATGAAGTTTAAAATTGCGTTCTTTTCTCGTGCTATAAAGCGGAATCACAATCAACCAACGAAATATAACGAGACATTAAATTACGGGAGAAATGGGCACCAGCTGTGTTGGTGTCAGTTGCCTGGATGCCCTCAGATGCCCCTCAGCCAGAGATGTAGAAACAAAAGCGCGAGGCTGCGAGTGAACCACAGCTGCTTTTGCGCGTGTTTCACTGTGCATCGATATGCCTAGATGAAATTGACGCCGTGAAAGGGATTCTGGCGGTTGCAATTCCACCATGTTTGCAAATTCAATTGTTTTTTTTATCAATTGCAGAAATTATTTTCGCAATCACACTATGGTGAAGCAAATATACTTAAACGAAAAAAAAAGTTCAGCCTTTTTACTCTGGTGAAGGAGAAAGACCAGCCTAGCTGTACTATGGTGGGAATTAAGGCTGCGGTCCCACGGCGGCCATGAAAAATGACAATATGTGCCCTTGTTGGCCGCGCGATTCTGACGCTTAGTCACTACCTAAAAATATTTAACTCATGTCACCTTATAGAATAGGCAATGGGCCTCATTCGGATATAGGATATATATTTCTGAAGCAAAAAGCGAGATCGGGGAGGATCTGCGAATATTGGTGTTTTTGGTCATACATGGTTTGGTAGTACAAATGGGGAGAGTTTACCGTTAGAGAAATTCGCTCCAAAATTTCATGGTTTGTAGATAAAGAGTGTTTTCTTTGCACAGCGTGGCCCTTTTATTCATTTTCTTTTTAGTTTCGGAAATTGACCTCTTGGAAAATTGGCTTTACGGAAGCATATTCACGAGCTAGTTTCTGGACAACTGTGGCATATTTGTTTCTGAAACTTCTTATAGCTATTGATATATAAAACCTACAAACGTGTGTTAAATTTAATTAGGATTGACGTATAACTTTTGCTGTAAGACTCGCGTAAAAACCAATGAAAATGGTAAAATCAGACTAACATCGTTTGGTAGTACGAATGCACCGGTATGGGTTGTCAACACAATTGATCAACCTCTTATGCAGAGACAATTAAATATGTGCTGATTTGCATAGCGAAGCCCTTTTTCGCAATTTCGCATTTGGTTTCTCTAAAAAAATTCATAAAGTTCAGGCAAAATTGCATCCTTCTTAGACGCAAAAAATCACATTCGTCTATATTTATACTATTCGATGGGTAATCATGTTGTCATAAAGAAGGGTTAATATCTGATTTACAGAATAGCGGCTTTTGTTTTCAGCAAACATCTCTAATTTTTGTTTGAGGATGGACACAAACATGATTGCCGGTTCTTTAGAGGTGCTTTTATGGACATGAAACAGATTTACCGGCATCTAATAATATTTATTGTATGGAATAGATAAACATTGCGATGTATTAGACTTTCACAATGATCTTGCTTTGGTTTCTTGATAGGTGTAGAGCTTAGTTAGTTTTAAAAACAATTAAAAACTGTTTGGGTGTTTTATTGCACTACCTGCCGGATGGCAGACAAACTGCTGATTTCTAAAGTTCAAGAAATTTTCGAGGGCGGCGTTGGCGTTTGTATCATCATCAGTGTCCGTGTATTTTTGCCTTCACATTTAGAAAATATATTGAAAGATTTACTATCGACAAATAAATGGTTTAAGTACTGGGTCAGGTTAATAAATCTAAGATAAATAATTACACAAGCGTAGTGTGATATATTGTGTTGATTATTCGAAATGATTGAAATCAATAAACAATAAAGACGAAAAGGAAAAGAATACACCCGAGTTCACTTCACGCCTAGAGCCACTAAGTGAGCTGCGCTTGGAGTATCGGCACTCCGTTCCCCAACATTGTTGTGGGAGCCGCCATTTCGGGTCTAGTGCAGAGCAAACGCAACTGCCGATCGTCGTGATTCAAAAGTGCGACTTCCTCAGCATTTTATCGGGTGTTAGGAAGCTGATGCAATATTGCTTTGCTCTGTCGCGGACTGTTTAAACATTTGTGGAGGACAGAAAAGAGTTTCCTGTGATTTTAGATAAAGCTTCAGATCACTGGCAACCATGATTTTACGCCACGATATGGCCGAGTGTCGTTACTCTGAAGTGTAGCTTATTTAATGACACTATTCATGCCCTTGTTTAAGGAGCTTGTAATACCTGAAGGGGCCATGACGTAAGCCCCGTGGGTTCCACAAGCCACTACCTTTTGACACCTGCCTCTTCCTCATTGTTCCCGCTAGTGGCACTAGTGCCCACGAACCGCCTTTCCCGTGACTGAAACTGAAACTAAATATGAATAATACACCATTATTATAGCTTATTTAGTTATAACCAACTACACATAATGAGAGAAGGAAGCGGTCGGGTAGGAGAAATGCGGGTTTTACGTGCGACCGTTCTAACTATCTCAGAAGAGAGAACACGCGAGCTTGCGCTGATTTCAAAAAGACGATCCAAAGAAAAGAGGCGGCACGCTGTGTTTTTTGTGATTGTGCGTCTAATTTATATACAGGTATATTTGCAGATCGACGACGGACGTCGATCGTCTCGAGGTAATGTAACGTAGTAATATTATATAAAAAATAAACATAATAAAGGACTGCACGACTTAATTTTTTCAATTCTTGGATTGTAATATGGCGGTAGCCTATTGTACTTACTGTTGACGAAGAGCAATATGAGGTGACGAGGTAATGATTAATTGATGAGGTTCTATAAGAATGACGACATTAGTGGGTGTCGAACCACAACGTACAGTGCCAGACTTGTTTCAAGTATCGTGTACCCAAAGACTTTTCTTCACCCGCAACAGAATATGGTAGAATCATTGAGGATGATGCTTTACAACTGTACGTGGAACAGAAAAACTGCGCTGTGCAGAAGTGCGGCTTATTCATTAATATAAAGGACGGATTTCTAGCAGCATCCCCTGATGGACGGCTTGGAACAAATGGGCTTGTTGAGGTGAAGCGTCCCCGTCCCAAGAGTATCTTGAAGCCTACTGAAACCGCAAAAGAGTATGAGGCGAAAAATAAAAAAGAGCCTGGTGTGAAAGGTCCAAATCACCACCATAGATTCTACTACCAAATACAAGGGCAGTTACACAATACACAAAGAGATTTTTGTGATTTCGTTATATTTACACTCAAGGGCATTGATACCCAACGTCTTCAGAGGGATGACACCATCTGGCCTAACAACATGGAGCCTTTTCTACTCAAGTTTTACATGAAAGGCCGGACTTCCGCTGAAATTCCTCACGTAGACGAGCTGTCCGATCGAATAAACTGCCATTACTCCCAATCTGGGAATCTCTCGATCTTCGTTCGTAGGTCATAGTGGCATGAGATCGAGGGGTGTAGGCTCTTCGTCCGGCGAACATTGCTTTGGTTGCTGTTTTCCCTGTGGAAGATGAGACCGTAATGTGGTGCCGGAACAAGAACTTGGCGATTCTTCACTGAACTGCTTCTTCCGTAAGCTTCAAGAGGGCTTTCTTCGTTTCGCACACCATCTGTTCTACTTGCCCGTTAGTTGCAGGATGGTATGGTTAACTAATGTAATGCCTGATGCCGTTTTTGTTTTTTTTAGAAACTTGTGTATTTGTTTTTTAAACGAGATTCGGCGCGTTATCAGGGAAAAGTATTTTCGGCAGGGCAAGAGTAGCGAAACGAGTGAGTAGAACGTCAATGACGCGTTTGTACGTCGTGGCAAGCATCGTGTAAACTTCCAACCACTTAGAGTACGCATCGACCATGACTCCACAGATGCGGATACGTTTCGCCATGCACCCACCGACTGAATAGTGGATCGTTTTCAGTTACTGTTCATAATGGCGCTGGACTCGAGGAAAACTTCGAGTCTTTCCGCAAAGTTAGCCCAGGTGCCAACACTTTTGTCGAAAGCAGTAAGTGCTCGAAACGTCAACAACGTCTGTAGCGACGTGCTGTGCTTGACACTTGACGCTTACCATTCGCTGAGACGAAACTTGCTTGTACGTCTGCCACGAGTCGTCCGATATCAGGTCATCACCGCAACTCCATCTCCCGACAAAATAGGTCTTTATTGTCCGCATGTCTATAGTTAGCAATCATGTGAACTTATAAATTCCCGAACGCTCATCACTTGTCGTCACTAAACGCCGCTCAATCATAGTGTCTTCATGGCTAATAAACGTCTTCCTATTTATACTGTAGCCGCCTCGGTGGCTCCGAGGCGAGAACGCTGGCCTACGGATCCCCATGTGGCGGGTTCGAATCCCGGCCGAGGTGCCCGCAATCTGACGGAGGCTTATTGCGGAGGAGGCGCCGTGTAACCGAGCTTTTGGTTGCACGTCAAAAGATCCCCAGGTGGTCCAAATTAATCCTCAGTCCTCCGCTGGGGCGTGCCAGATGCCCGTCGTTGGTTTGGCACGTAAAACTCCTAAAATTTGATTTCCTATTTATACTGATGCTTTTCATCATATTCCTCCTAAGCTGTACTTACAACATAATGTGTGTCGGTACTTCCGAAAATATTGCAACGGCGCTTGTTTTCTGGGAACTATAATGTAACAACCATTCCGGATCCCGTGAAACACAATATTTCGTTACGTCACTTTTCAGTCGTCATTATAATGGCGAGGTAAATACCGTAAATCGCGAAGCAGTTTACTAGACGTCCGCTTCCACTGGTGTCTTGGAAGACTGAGTCTACTGAGCGTGCATTCCTGCAGAAGAATTTTTCATTGACAGAATATTGACACGTCAATCAACAATTGATTCCTTCTTGCTAAGATTTATTGCGAAAGCCCGTCGCAACCGCCGAACCGCATGTCCCTATACACCGTTCCAAGTAGGTCGATGCAGAAGGAGAAAAACACTCTCGAACCAGAGCGCTGCGCCAACGCTCCGCTTACCCTTTCCCTCGAAAGCTCGTCTGCTTCACGGAGTGGACTGTTAGAAAGCGCGTGCGCAGTGTACGGAGGCATGTTGTTTCGACAATGTTAGACGCCGCTTTGATATTATAGCTTGTTTTCGCGCGTGACATGGCCTATGCAAGAAAAGAATCGACCGGGCAGCACTGTGCTGTGATTACTTGTACAAATAATAAAAAAACGTGAAATAAACGCCGATTCAGTGCGCGAGACCCACGCTGTCAAACAGGATGAATGTGGGTGCGGACCGAAAGGTAAGCGGAGGGCGGCTTAGACAGTGAAAAAAGAAAACAGTTGCGTGACTCCTGGTCCACTGATTTAATAACTATTTTTCTTCAGGTGGTAATTGGCAGGCGACGCCTGGTGCGGAACGAAAATGCGCCGCCAAAATTGAAGCGTCGGGTATGCGTAATTCGATCGTTTTGGTTTTTTTTTTTTTAATTGTCAATTTATTATGAATATTTTAGTGCGAATGGCCGAACGCTTCAATTACTTGCAGAAAACGGAAAACAACAGCAACACCCGCGATGTCCACGCAGCATCGACATCTTTTGGCAGCAAGCTGTCTTTACCTGGTCAACTCAAAACTGAAAAAAAAAGAAAGGTTGGCATGGCTGCCAACCTTTCTTTTTCTTGTTGGGAAAGTTTGGAAATGGAAGGAAGACGGAAAAGGGGGGGGGGGGTAGTTTTGGTCTGACGCCGCTGTGCACAGCAAGACTGAGCACATAGCTCAGACTTTGGCTTAGCTTTATGGTAGACTCTCCAACACGAATATATATATATATATATATATATATATATATATATATATATATATATATATATATATATATATATATAATATATATATATATATATATATAATATATATATATATATATACGTGTTGATATATATATATATTGCATATATATATATATATATATATATATATATATATAACACAGCCTCGCGTAGTACACGCCGCGACACAGTTTGTGCACAAATAATTTTCACGCAAGGCGATTACAGAGAGGCACATCAATTTGCCAATATT
The DNA here is from genome assembly GCA_037355805.1 of Ixodes ricinus. Taxonomy (NCBI): domain Eukaryota; kingdom Metazoa; phylum Arthropoda; class Arachnida; order Ixodida; family Ixodidae; genus Ixodes; species Ixodes ricinus. The sequence continues at coordinate 35,659 of JAZHYW010001131.1, read as the reverse complement.
GTGACAGTGGATTCTAAATCGGAAAAAAAAATAAACAGATCCGTCGCACTTGTTATCTGTACTCGGTATTTATATATCGATTCATATTTAAATTTGAGGTTTCTACTATTTCAATTATAGCAGACGTGGCAGCGCACGTCTGAGCCGCTAACCGCGCAGTTTGTTCGAATGTTCCCGGCGCCCCCAAGCTGCGACAACTCGAGTTCAGCGCAAATTCACATGCCGTAATTCGTGCCATCCTGGCTCCGTTCAATCCTCAATTTCACTAGCGATCCCCAATTTCGCTAGCGATCGAAACGCCGAGTTCGGTTTGGGAGCGACGACTGCCCCAGAAGCGCGCTAAAATTACCCACAAAAAACGCCAGGAAAGCCGGATGCACTTTTCCCCATGCCTGACATACCGATTAGGATAGTGCTTTCCTCCATGGACGAAGACAATGAGCCGAGGGCGCCGAATACGGCAGCCGTGCCGGCAGAAGCAGCTGCGATCGGTGTGACTCGGTGAGCAGGGTAACAGTCCAGTAATGGCGGTCGGTCATTCGGGCGGGTTCAGATTCTCCCAAATGTCCGGATGAGGGTAGGCGGCGCTACACTCGTTAAAATGGCGCCGGCCAGGAAGCCCAGCTTGGAACGGTGTATATCAGCCTGACATTCTCGCATAGATGAGTTTGCTGGGCCACGCTATTAGGGGATCGGTGGCCGAGTGGGCTAAAGCGCACACCCAGCTCGACGCGCGTGGGGCGAAAGCTCGCGCTGCAGAACCCAGGGATCCTGGGTTCGAGCCCCACCCCTGCCCGTTTCGATCTGGATGAGCATTGTACCGGCGTGCGGTCGTGTATCACTACTGCGTGGTGCACGTTAAAGACCCCAGGCTAGCGGTTGTACCGCACTGGCTAAATTGCTCATCTACAGCGAGTGACTCGTCGCAACTTTAAAAATGGCTGACCAACTACACGCTGTATAAATATCCCCGCAACCCAATTTCGGCCACGCTATTGGCGACGTGACCGATCAACAGCGTCGCTGTGGTCGGCCCACTGGGCCCACCACAATTGGCCAAATGCTGACTATGACGTCACCAAAGGATGTCTCATCGACGGAAATAAGAGGAATGCAAGAACTTCAATTTTGACGGTGTTGGCAATGTTGCTTTGAGAGGGCTATGATTTCAGGCTTCCACCATGCCCATTACAAACACCAACGAACTTGTTGTTCACCAGGTAATGACATCACGAAAGGTAACCAAACGAGGGCGCCACCGAAGCATCTCGCCGCTGATTGAGCCAGCTGAGCCCAGCTGGCAGCGGCGCGAGCAAGGCCACGAGGGGAACGTGATGGTGCTCGAGCCATCCCACCGTGAGACCAATGTTTCGGCCACCCCACGGGTGCGTGTCGCCATCTACTGGTTGAACTAACGCCTTGTTCAAGATGGCTGCCGTGGGACCGCAGCCTTAAGTGATGGCCAACGTTACTAGAACCACTCAGTTGGGAAACTGCCATAGAGACTGCTCTGAAAAAGTGGCACCGATCCGTCCACGAGAACCGAGCTAATGGCGATCACAACGCCGCCAATTCTCCCGCAGCGGCCAGTCGAGGAACTGCACGTGACTTCCTTTTGATTGTAATCGGCCATTTTGGGGCCAGAACAGATACTGTGGAAAGGGCTTCGAGGTACCGCCCCCGACTCCCAAGCGGACGCGCCGCGGGTTACTACCGTAGTTAATATGCGCCTAACTCAGGACGCGCTACCTGAAATCCCCGGTGAGGCAGGGTTGTATAAAAACAATATTAATTATACTGCAAAACCTTGTGAACTAAAGATTTTAGAAAACAACACGCGCCCCCATTTTGTACTAAACTCCAATAAAAGTTACTACAAAAAGAGTTTTTTCCGTTAGTTTTAGCGCAAAAATATGCTTTCTAAAAGCACAAGGCGACCACAGTTCAGACAAATGATACAGAGTGGCGCTGTTGTCGCATTTAGCTCGGTCTCGGTGGACGCCAGCGGCCCACGTTTCAACGGCGAGTTTCCCAACTGAGAGTTCTAGTAACGTTGGTGATGGCCGTCCGCAAGTCGGCAAGCCAGAGTGGAAAGGCTGGAAAGGTTGCTGCCATCTATGAGCGACGGCGGAAACCAGACAACCGGCAGTCCGGTTGTCTGGTTGGGAATCCAGCTACAGCACCGAGGCGCAGGTTTCGGAAAGAACGTCCCGACTGTTCTGCAACGTTTTACTTTTTTTTATGATTATGTTTTTTTTTTTTTGCAAACATATTTTTTTTTATGTGTTCACCGAACAACTTTATTATCTGTACTCTATATCGCAATTATGCGACTTCCTTTAGTTTCATGGCCGCATCGAAGACAACCTAGCAAAGCGCTGGCCTACAGATCCCCAGTTAGTTCTACTTCTACGGATCCCCAGACGTTCAGTGATTATACTTTATAATTCAACGTCTGATCTCACGCTTGTGGCAGTTACGATCAAGAGCGGTAGAAACGATTAACATTCGTTTGTTGTACTGACGGCTAGCTCCTGGTTAGCTCAGTTAGAGTGCTTCGCCAGTCGTGGAGAGGGTATGGAGGTCGGTTCCTGGACATGGCGGATATATTCAGCGGTGACAAGTCGCCTAGAAGGCGAGAAGTGTGCTCAATTTCAGGTAGAGTATTTTAGTCATGCGTTAGTCTGATCCACCTAGGGGACTTCTCCTAAATTATTTTTTGAATTTCCTATCACAAATGGTGTGCAGTGTTAACAAGGGTACGGGAACGTCATGTGGATCGGCTCAGCGCATAACTTCTCACCATAGTGAAGCGCTTTCTAAAATCGTGCACTCACGCCCGTACTTCACAGGGAGGTGGGAAACATCAGGAATTTAAAAAAAACATATAAAACAAATTCATTTGAATATAGGGGATTTATTTGACCTAAATTAGCGTTATATGATTTCAATCAGTTTACCTTAAAATATTGATTTGTGCTTTTCAACTCGCGCACAGTCGGCCAGTTGCCCACCAACAATTACTTTCTCTTTTGGCTTTAAAGAACGTAAGGGTGCAAGCTTGTGCAAGACAACGATTAAACTGGCCCATGCAAGATCACCCTATAGATTTATAACTCAGTCTGTCTCTTGAGTGACTGTGTATCTCTCTCTCTTTCTTTCTCTCTCTCATTCTTTCTGCCGGTCTGTGTGCTTTTGTACGGACACATACTTCTTGTGTGTGTTTCCTGCCGTTGCATTTCAATTGGCTTGCATAGGATGCCAGAGAACTGAGCGAATGAAGTGGAAGGTAGAACAAAGCTCCTTTCCGATTTGCCCAGAAGAATACCGCATTTCGCTCGTGTTCAACCTGATATATATTTTCCTTGTTTGGCTATTATTTCAAATAAATACGAAATAAATGCGCGTGAAAAGCATTCAGTCACAAACAGCCGATAAATTAAAAATATATTGTTGGGGTTTTATTTTTAGAAAACATATGATTTCAATCATCACAGTAAAACTGGAGTCCTTCAAATCACGAATTAAATTTGGCTTAAAACCACGATTGAAATCATTTTGACTTATATTCTCTACCATGCTTTGCACGACCCTGCGCAAAAAAATTTAGAGATCGAGTATAACCGCGAGTTCTCAAAAACGACGAGTTTGGGATGAAGCAATGGTGAGGGTGCAGGCTAGCTGGTGTAAATTGAGCATAGTAGTGACATATATGTTTGTCCTGTGAAATAAAGTTGGTAGCTGCGTTTGAGACTTCGTCCGTGTCGTTCTGTGTTTTGTCCCTTGTCCGTATCTCCAGTCTCGGGTTTACAACTATGCTGAGTTTGGGATGCTTGGCAGTTTCGAACGCACGCTGATCCGCGCTGATCTGTCGGTGTCGCTCACAGCGATATGAAGCAACAGCGCAGAATCACTAGAAAATTCATGAATCGTGCGTTTCATGAACCGCGTGGCAACCCGTCCAATTAATAGCAGTGAAGAGCAAACACGAGTCAACAAGAGTCATATTCACAGTCTGTTCCATATGTGATTAGTTGATCGAAAGTATACAATTAACCGGCCCTTCAGCTCTTTCATTTGGCTGCCACGGTTGCAGCCCACCATGAAAAGAAAGGGTGAGGCGAATATACTTAGAGTTATACATAAACGTCACGGTGGTGATGACATTCCGACGTTTCACGGGCAAATTATGGCCCTTTGAGCACGGCGAAAGTGACAAGAGCGAGGTCCGCGCTTTGAACGGGCCTGCCGAACGGTGGCCAGCAGTTCGTCACCCGACGTCTTATCCACCGATTGTTTGTATACTGCGACGTTTTATCAACAGTTGATTTCATCGAAAGGTTCCCGCGACATTTTTCATCGACACGCCTTGTGACGTTTCGTTGAAGGCGAAACGTCGCCGGCGACAGACGCGATGTGCGCGGCTGCGCACATCGCTCCTCATCGGAACCTTGAAGGTTCCGATGAGGACTGGTGCAAGCTCGGGCCTAAGGTTATGTTAAATTTTCCCCGAGCGGAGTGAGGGTTTCCGCGCGTAGCGTGGAGTGTTTGGAAGTCTATAGGATTAGGGCTCGCAAATTTGTTTTTGCACAATCGGAGCCGCCTGAGTGAGTTTACTTTAGTTCCGGTATCCTTCGAGCGAACCCAATGGAGGCAGTAATTCGATCCAATCCACTCAGCAATAAAATTTTACGTTGTCGACGAAACGTCGCAGTTACATTTTGTCACGAAATAAGTTGCTACGAAACATCTCAGTGTCCACGAAACCCATGTCCATGAAATATGTCAGTGAGACATCTGTCCATTAAAATTTGTTCACGAGACGAGTTTCGGCGAAACGATATGCATCCCTGCCGAGCACACGCTTTTGTGCAGTGAAAGAGTATTTCAAGGCAGCAGGTTCGCGCGTGTAGTTTCCTCTTCAATCGCACTTATGGTGAAACTGAGCTTCCCTTCTGCATATGCGCCGTGCCAACAACTTTACACGTGATCACAAGGTTGTTTATCAATATTGATTTGGTTTCGTTTACATTGAGTTTCAGCTCGGATTAGAGAAAAACCTATGCTACTGGCCACGGCCCACGTGTGCCATAATCAACACAAAATGTTCACATGTGGCCGCTCGCGTGAGTAAACGTTGTCTGTCAAGAACAAAGTGACCGTGTAAATTGACGTTGCGAACGTTCGCTATCAGCGCGCTTTGTGGCAAGCCCTTGGGCGAGAAGATTGTCAGCCCTCAGCACGGGGATTTTTTCAAGCAACCCAGAGTTAGAAACCTTGCACTTGTTTTGTTGCAAGCAATCAAGAGACACGTACAGCTTACACCACGCCTGAATGTAATAACGTACAAACGAATTTTCACCCTACTCTACTTAATATTTTTTTTGTGAAGCGAAACTTTTTTTTATATATTTTGAGAGGCGATTTTGTTTTTTACAGAAATGAGGCAATTCGATATATTTAAAAAAAATCGAAAGACCCACCCCGACAAGCGTTTTCGATTTCAAATGAAACCACCCAATAACCTTGCATTACGTTAAGAAACTTGCCTTAGTTTTTCTTTCTAAGCAATGGCACTCGGAAAATAAATTCGAGAAATATGAGCATCGTTCATCCCCTCAATTCGGTGCCAAAACAAAAAGAGAGATATTGGCGTTTATTAAACAGTGCGGTCAACCAGCGCCGATTGCTGGTTTAACTACACTGTGAAATGAACGGAAGGGAAAAATCATAAATAATTACAAAAGGGTCAATTGGTACGAAAGAGAGAGAGAGAAAGAGAGAGAGGGAGAACGAGAGAAAGAGACAGAACAAGCGGCCACGTGGCCTGGTGCCTATCTTATACCGCCAACGTTAATCATAGCCACGCACTGGGTTTGTCAAAGTAGAAAACCTGTGCTGAGCTCCGGGCATTGAGAGAGTTCGGCTATTCTTATTCTCATCACGGCAGTGGTGGGACACGAGCAGTCACGTAGCCAGGATTTCGATTCGGGGAGGGGGGGGGGGCATGGCAAAATGCTGTATGAGGAGGAGGGGAGAGGAGGCATCAGCAAAATAGAAGATTTCGGGGAAGGGGGGGGGGGGGATCGGGCCCCATATGCCTCCTTCCTGGCTACGTACCTGGACACGAGCCACTACCCGAGTGTCCGCCGAGGCATTGATTGTTACGACCCAGAGTCGAGTGCTCGGGCAGTTCTCGTGTCCAATCCATGAGTCGCGCTTGACTCTTGTCAGGCGGGTGGTTTCGATCCAACAGTAGACCATATGCGTAAAGCATTGGATAGTATATTTTATATCCAGTGCTTTAGAGGTTATCAGAGCCGTATAAGGGGAGAGTTTGGCCAGTCTATGATCTCGCCGCCGTAACGCCGAGTGAGCCAGTCAGCCCGTGACACAGAGCGAGAGGCGTGAGCGCATGCGCGTGAACTCCCGGCTGCTCCCAGCCAACGTTGCTCCCAACCAGGGTGTAAGATAGACAGGTGGGGAAACGGCCCATAGAAGCCTACCGCAGCGCCGTGACCGGGTTGTGTACTCGTCTGCTTGCAGGTACCCCCGATTTGCGACAGATGGCACTGCGGCGAGAAAAAAAATTTGAATCGGATTTGCATGGAGCTCTATGGGAAAGTGCACAAAATAAACCGAGAGCACGACAGTCCTCCATTGAAAATCCACGAGAAACCATATCCGTCAGTTTAGCCGGTCGCCACCGGTCGCCCACCTGGAGTGAGAGTTCGTGGTGCTCCACATAGATGGCGACACAGAAAAAGAGAAAACCGAGGGGGACACAATCCGGTCACTCATTTGGCTCTCGTTTCTCCACCTGTCTATCTTACACCCTGCTCCCAGCTGAGCGGGGAGGGCCGCGATTTTCATTCATTCGTCCGGCGGAATTCATAGCGGAACGCATGGGATCGACATCGAAATTCCGGTTTTCTCTTTTTATTTGGCAGGCTCTGGCAAGAAAAATGATATAGCTGTTATTCCTCGGTGACTTAAAGAGCTAACGAATAAAGTTTCTCTATGTTTGAACGCAAACTTTTATTGCGGAAACCCGTAGCGAGGCGCAAACCAGAGGCTGTAGCTGGCATGCCAGACGCACGCGGTAGACCTCTATGCTGTGCTCGTTGCGCAGACACGGCCACTACCGTAAACTCCGGCGTATCCGGCCTCGGCCCCCTGCTCCCTCCTCCTTCTACTCTCACTCCCCGCGACGCATCTGCTATATCCTTGTCCTTAAATTACCGCCAAGGATCTGGCCAGGGCGGCGCGTTCGGTACTGCCAGCAAGCTCGGCACTGCGCCAGACTCCTCCCTACGATATACGGTTCTCTTGGGGCCTTCTTTCAGGCAGATGCCCGTGGCTACTGACACTGTTGCCCCAACAGTGCTCGGCGCGCCGACAGCGTTGCGTCAAAATGGCGGTCGTCTCCTCTTTGCTCCCTTCTTTCTCTCTCGCTCCAGTGCTCTCCTCCCTCTCCTTCACTTTTCTCATCTCCAGCGCCTTCGTCGCCACACCCACTGGCAACACTCTCCCAATATACCGGCTCTGGAGGATTTTAGAGTTCAGGAACTCTAGAAGCTCTGCTCTGCAGAGTCGGCAGAGTATCGCGTTCCTTTTCCTTTCGCCGCCATCTCCGTATTGGCGGAGGAGTGGTCACGTGGGCCGAACTGGAGCCGACCTTCGTGCGGGAAAGCGGCCTTCCAGAGCGCCGAGTTTCGGGGGAACATATTTTCCGCTTTGCGTTCGAAAAATATAGATCCTAGACTAAAATTGAACGAGCCGAAAGCTTCCTAAGTCATTGAACATTATGTGCGTCAACTGGGTACAGTACAATCCTGTTTTTTTATAACGCGAGCGATGTTTTAGGACATCCGTTTTCAAGGTATGTGAAGCAGACGACACGGACGACGATCGCGTTGCTCGCGTCTCCGGCTCTCGCGGAGTGATACGCGATACGCGACCGGCACATCCGGCCTTCTTGGCGGGTCGGCGAGCTCTCGTTCGAAAGCGAGGGGACGGCGTTTTCATCAGCCGCTGCATCGTTTACCGCAATGAATTTTGCATGCGCGTAGAAAGAGCCCCGTGAAAATGACAGGCTGTAGTGTTACGAAGTGCACAAATCGAGCGGACAGCGGCAAGAGCTTGTACCGGATTCCGATGGCGAGACACGATCTCCAAGAGCTCTATTCGGGCGTCTCGAATTCGCGAAATGACAAACACTTGAGATAAAAAAGAAAAAAAGTTGTACACTATTTTAGCATGAAAGTGCGGGTGCTCGACTTTCCTCAGATTCGCATATAATTGGGACGCACGAAGGTAAAGCACTGCTCAGTCTACATAAAACAAAATAAACTGTCTGCTGAAAAAAAAAAAAAGTCACAGGTTGGGCAGCGGCATCCTGCTCTTCGATTAAACACAAGGGGAAAATAAGCAGGCCTGCGTTCTTTTGCTTCTTGCGATCGCTCGAGGGGAAAGGTCCTCCAAAAGTTGGGCAGACAGCGGGCTCACGACGCTATCTGCGTCCCGGCAACAGCGACTTGACAACTTCACTTCACACGTCACACACGACCCGTGGAACCCGCGGCTGCGATTCTTGCAATCGAGAGGGAAACAGGAAACGACGGGAGAACGATGACGGCACATGCGCGGCTCGTCGCTGTAATGGTCGCGGAGGGCCACTATGAAAGGGGGAGAGAGACATGAAAGGCTACGACAAAGACAGCGTCTCGGAAGGCCTGTAAAGATACTGGAAGGCTTACATTTCGTGGCGCGTGGGACGCGAGATGGTCGGTGGCCGGGGACCAAGCGGCCGCACCGGGAAGGAAGACACGTCACGCCAGCTCGGAGTTTCAATCAAGACTGGTTCTATTGACAATAGAGTTTCGTAGATCGTTCCGATGACCGATAACGATACCCGATACTTGCCTCCGCCTTGTGCTTACATATAAGTATCGTTATCGGGGTATCGAGGTATCGGAACGATCTACTAAAACTCTCTATGTACATCAAATTCAGGGACAGCGCGTGCTGCTGTCACGCACGTGGCACGCGCTGCCTAGATTATTTACAGCACACTACAGTCGCCACACGCCGCACATTTTCCTTACGCAGCGCGCCGCAGCAGCCTCAGCACGCCACAGCGCGCCGCCTCGCGTCTGCGCCTTCGTGTCCCCTGCAAAAACCGACTGTGGCTTCCCGCAGCGCTTGGCTCCAGTAATGGCACCATTGCGGTACTCTGCTCCGCAATCGGAGCATATACAGTTACTCTAGAGGCTATTTACTTCTGGCGCCATCTCCCGAGAGGCGCAGCGAGCAGACGACGCACTTTGCTATTTGTTCGCTGCACCTATCGAGAGATGGCGCCACAAGTAAATAGCGTTTATTAGATAGACATATACGGCTCTGAGATGGCCTAGGTTCTCTAGCGTCGATAACTCGGTCGTTTGCGAACGCGCCCAACCTTAACATAAGCAACATTTTTCCTATAATTGTTTCTTTTTTTTATTTTTTTGCAGGAAGAGAATTACGTCTTGAAATTTCACACGGTAAACCTGAACTGCTAAGTGCACATTCGGAGAAAGTAGAGCTCTCTATCTGCAGGCGCTGATTTTTCCGGCTCGTTTTACTGCGGAAGGTCCACACGTGACACCCTCTATATTCAGCGTAAATAATTCGTAATGTAGGTTGACGCACCTCGACAACTTGATGCACCTGTCAGGTGATGTTAAGTCACGTGACGTCGATTTCCCCGCTAAGGTTAGCGGAAAATTCACGGACGGACAGACAAAATTTTGGGATTGGGAGCGGGGGGGGGGGGGCGGTTCGTTAAAGAGCATTGGGGGAGGGGGGGTGCAGTGCACGGGGAGGGCGGATTCTCACGGAGGTCTTTCAGTTGTCTCCGAGCGTGCACTCGCGGCCAAAGCACGACGGAAGACAAAGAGCACGTGCTGGAGGCTGGGCATTCGAAAGAGACGCCCCTCTTGTCTTGTCGGTGACATAAAAATGCCCAACATCCCAGTTATACTTAATCGGAGCCCGAGGAAATTTATAAATTATCTCGTTATACCTCAATATTAATCTATAAATCTCAATGTTCTAATAAAAGGATCACGACCAATGGCGCAAGCAGCTTGCAAGGACGACGTAGTCTAACATGGCATATTATTGCATAATAGCCGCAGTTCTACTTTTGAAACTCTTAGGACAAGGCAAGTCTCGCTCATTCATTTTCGCGTAGAAATTTGTTTTGAAATACCCAGCGCGTGCATGCGTACACCAGCCCACCCTGAAGGACTACTTTTCGCTCGAGCAAAGCTAGGGTGGCCAAATAGCGGTGTTCATCCCGCAAATGTCGCTTCTCTGCAGCGCATCAGGAGCAGAGGAGAAGCACACTTAATTTTATTTGTTACTTGAGACTTTTGAGAAAAACAATCGGTGACAACGCGAAGAAAGAGACATGTGGACGTTATCGCGCGGCGTGAAGCCATTTACAACTATTGAACTGGGCCCTCATCTTTTCACGACGTTGTACCATAATTGTTTCTGAATCTTTTTTTTTTTTTTTATGCGCGTGTTAGTGTCAGCCTGCGTTTTCTTTGATTCGTAAGCTGCTCAGTGTATGCGGACGAGACCAAGGCTGTTAAGCGAGGCAAAAAGACGACAGTTTTATCATTATTAATCTACGCCACCAGCAATAATTGAAGATGCGTGCGGTTAACAGTGAACAACAAAAGCTGAAAGCACCAGAGAGCCCTCTATTTAATGTCATATATTAAAAAGAAAATACTTTGGAAAGCTAGAAAACAATATCAATGCTCTGCGTCGATTTCTATACACTTGATCTGGCGTCGGTAAACGAGGATTGTAAAACGCCTCTAAAACTAAACAGGAGAGTTTGATAATATAATATAATTCAATATTAAAAGCGCGGTCATGTAGAATCGAAAACACAACAGACACGGACGACGTGTCTGTTTGCTCAACACTCAGAGACGGGATTTTCCTGTCTTTTTTGTCGAACGCCACTTCGACAAAACTCCGATGTCGGCGGCGGCGAAGCGGACGTCAAATGAAGCAACACAGGCGGTGCCAACTTTATTTCACAATCTCCTTTTCTTTTTCTTTTCTTTTTTGTTGCAGCCGAGGTAAACATTTTGTTTATTGCAAAGAAGCTCGGGGGGTAGTTTTGAGAAAGTCAATGCAGTTATTCTGCCAGGGTTGAACAAATCTTCATTAATAGCGCAAACGCAACATCCATCAACTGTGCCTGAGGTCAACGCTATCTGAAACCAATATGAGCTTTTTGCAACGCCTGAAAAATATTGCCCAGGGCACAGTTTCCCTTAAAAAAACACAAAACCTTAAAAAAAAATTTTTGCCAGTAACAATTAAAAAAAAAAGAAAAAAACACTAACCTCGAGTCGCCTGTATTGGCGTGGAGCAGTTTACCGCTAAACAGCACGACTTCATGCGTAATCGCATCGAAAAAAGAATTAAAGTGTCTTCAGAGTTGAAAGGCATGACGGTCTAGTCCTTTGTCCACGTTGGGTGATCGCAAGTAAGAAAACAATAAAGTTTCCGTATCGCACTTAGTGGCACAGCGTCCATGTTCTGGAAGAAACCTAAACTCAAGATACTTGACGCTACCAAGATGGCCGCGTGTACAGTGCTGCCAGACCATCAAGCAGTTTCGCACATGGTCTATTGCGTCATCAAGCTTTGCGAAGTCAAGACTGAAAGGAAATAGTCCCCTTTTATACTCGCAATTTCATCCCGACCAAGAAGCTTCAGAATCATTGGCGGTCCGTGCGAGTATTCTTAGGCCAGACGAGGACCACTACGCCTCTGTAAAGTCGTGAACATTCCAACCCGATACCGTTTTATAACAACTTTAAAGTCTGAGATAGCTATCCATAAAAATAAAATAACTAATACGCTGCAGTCATTTCAACTGTCTCTGCACTCAGTAGAAAAGGGAATTTGGTTAATTAAATGGTGTGCCTCGTCAACATTCGCCTTACTCTTGTTATGTTGTAAGCACAAAACGTTTGTGACAGTCCTACTTCGTGTTTACCCAACTGAATATCTACAACAGCTGAGGCTCATTTTTGTGTTTTCAAGTCCCACGGCCAAAATACAAATCGCAGTGACCTAAAATGAGACGCCTGACCATAAGAAAATCATTAAGTTCGTTTTTAATTCTTGAGGTATTTAATTCCTCAAGCTAGAGTTCCGGAAACCCACGTCTATTACGTCATCACGTTTTTGTGAAAATCTTTGAATCGCCAAACACGTGCACGACAAAGCGGCCGACCCGTCATCCGAATATGACCACGTATGTGTAATTGGCCTCACAGATCTCGGAATTAAAAATGCGCACCGCCAATTTAAAATTTTTTTTGACGCGTCAGTTTTATATTTGTGCAAATGCCATTGGCCTCCTGCGTTGCCCAGGGGACGCTGCGAGAATGGGACTTGTTAGAGCTTTGTTTTTGTTAGGTGGTACTTACAAGCTTGAGCGTCCCAAACTGCCACACACGTAGAAGCTTACCTGCTCTGGTGCGGAATGCGAGATCACAAGGAAAACACAAAGAAACAACAATTCCAAAGCCGTCTCGAAGTACAGGTCAAAGCTCAAACACTAAGCGCGTGAGCCAAGAGACGCCGTTTAACGTGATCCAAAGTAAAAAGGGAAAAAGAAAATAACCCTTCGGGACGCCACATGTCCTGACGTTACCAAGCAATGATATTAGACGCGTACCCTAGCGGTGCAGGCATAAAGCTGCCACTTTCGATTGTCTTTCGACGTCCGAGTTCGGACGTCGAAAGGTCTGTTCTTCAGCACTACACAGAAAGATAAAAGCTCAACGAAGGTGCCATAGGTTGTGCGAGGCCCAGTCAAGTGAGCTTGAACTACCCAAAATGAGGGCGTCACAGCTTGTTCACAGCTTCAGCGCAGGCTATACGGAGCGCAAGTTCGTCTGCTTCTTTTGCAGGTGTTGTGGTTATGTCAGAACGCCGTGCTCTGATTGGCTCTGATTGGAGGATAATGGGTAGAACTCAAGGCAGCTCAAGGCAGCTCAGACCTCGGTGTTCTGACGACACCACAACCCCTGCAAAAGAAGCAGACGAATTTGCGCTCCGCATAAGCTCAGGCGTAGCCTCCTCTATACTCACAAGCCCTGGCCGTTCAATGACGTAGCCATAGAGCGCCCGGACGCAGATTTAGAGTGCGAGGTCCTGGCAGCACAGATAATTTCTCGGGGAGTGCGGTAGTGAGCGCACAGCTTTTGAGCGGCGAGGACTCGAAACCCACTGTTCGCTATGGCTCGGGAGAAACCGATGCGACTGGCTGCTGATGTCGAGGCTACAGCGATTGCGGCCGCCGAGGACTGTGGCGGAGGCTACGCCATCAGCGTGCTCAGCCTCGTCGTCGCATTGTCCAGCTGCGACGACGTCCTCAGCACGTCCTCAGGACCATCCGTTTTGTATGGGCAGTTAGTTGTGTGCCCCATGGCGCATGGACCGGCGAAAACTCCAAGCAGGGGATACTGACCTTTCGACGCTGTTCCCGTGTATCAATATCTGTAATCTGTAATCAACCAGCCCCGGCAGTTTGCCGCACAATTTTCAGCGTTGCGGGTAGAACTAGTGCCACTGAATAAGCTACGCTTCAGAGTAACGACACTTGTTCATATTGTGGCTTAAAATCATGGTGGCCAGTTATGTGAAGATTTATCTGAAATCACAGGAAACGCTTTTCCGTCCTCCACAAATGTTTAAACTGTTCGCGACAGAGCAAAGCAATATTATATGAGCCTCCTAATACCGAATCTAATGCTGAGGAAGTCGCATTTTTAAATCATGACGATCGGCAGTTGCGTCTACTCTGCACAAGCACCAAAATGTCGGCACCCACAACAATGTTGGGGAACAGAGTGCCGATACTCTAAGCGCAGCTCATTTAGTGGCTCTAGGTAGAACCAGCTGAACAATGAGGGAAGGAGAAACAGAGAAGACAATCTACCACTGGACTACCAACTATTTTAATGAATCGTCCTCCTCTTCTACTAGTTCTTATGCATACCCATTTTTTTAAATCCTGAATTGTGTTTGCCCCCTTCCTTCTCTTTACACTGAGCCGTGTGGGCGCCCTGCAGAAAGACCCAGACAACACCCGACATCCTCAGGATGGCCTCAAAAAATACAAACGTCCTCACAGATTTCAAGACGTCCTCAGGACATCCCGAGAACGTCAGTCGCTGGATCATCCTAGAAACGTGATTTCGATGACTTATTGAGGACGGATGCTACAAAGTTAGAGGTAATATATAATGGCTCTGGAATCAGCAAGGAACACCGCACCCGGACAGGATAAGATCACCATCACGTCTCTCAAGAACCTGCCGGACGAAAAGAAGATGGAACGGCTGGCCTGGTTCAACGAAATATGGGAGACAGGACAGCTGCCCGAAGAATGGAAGCTGTCAACGGTTATCCCGATTCCCAAGCCAGGCAAGCTCACCGACTCGATCCAGAACCTAAGACCGATCTCCCTCACTTCCAATTTGTGCAAGACCATGGAGAGGATGGTCCTGGCGAGAATTACGTGGCTCCTCGAAATTGAAAGCCGGGCTTACTGCGCCAGACAAACCGGCTTCAGACCAGGTTTATCAACGCAGGATAGTTTGGCCCTTATTCACAAGGACATCACCTCCAAACGACCATCCTACCATCTACGGCTTATCGTCACGATCGATATAAAGAAAGCATTTGATTCAGTGCCCCACGACGTGGTCATACCTGGTGAAGTAAAACGAGGAATCGAAGGGAGACTCCTGAAATTCATTCACTCTTTTCTGGGCAAAAGAAAATACCAAACGGCTATAGGACCAACCAGAGGACCGATGACGGATAGCAAGATTGGTGTCCCGCAAGGAGCCGTAATCTCGCCAACACTTTTAATATGGTGATGGCAGATCTTGCTCTTTCCCTAGAAAACATTCCCTTCCTGGGATATACCATTTACGCAGACGATACTTACTATTTGGACAAAGAACTGCAGCACGTCCACGCAAGCCATCACGCTTCAAGAAGCCCTGGACACAATTCAGGACTTCTCGAAACAGACGGGGTTACAACTCTCACCCGAAAAAAGAAATTACGTCGCCATATCTAACACCAGAGGGCGAGATGAAAAAATTGGAGACAAGATCAAGCTCCTCATCAATGGCCAGCAAATTAAATCTCAAACCTCTATTAGGATACTCGGTATCACGATTGACGAAAACGGAAAGGCGGGAGGCTGGTACCAGCAAATCAAAAGTCAGTGGAAACAGGCACTCAATATGATCAAGCGCACCACCGGCAAAGCTTGGGAACCAAAGAAGACATCCTCAGGACCATGGTCAAGGCTTTCCTTGTACCAAAGGCAACTTAAGGGTGAACTACCGCAGTCTCACCACAGCTCAAAAGAACGGACTTGAAGCACTCAACAGGAAAGCCTTGAGAGTAATAACTGGGCTTCCCAGGTGCACCAAGGTGGAAGCGCTCTACGAGATCGGAGGACTCAACACCATCGAAGAAATAGCACAGGAAAACAAGATCAGTCAAAACTTGAGGCTTGAAAAAACTGAACCAGGAAGAAAGATCCTGAGAGCTCTTGGATACAACAACGAGGTCTACCAAGTTTTTACGAAACCTCTTCCATTATGGGAAGACGAGATAGTGATTGATACAAGACCGACTCCGCAAAAGCAAGGAAAAACACAAGTTAGAAGAAGAACTAGCGCTGCCAGGAAACACGAAGACGAGATACAATTGCTTCTTGGAGATGACACTAACGTCATCATTTACACGGACGCAGCCAAGGAGGACAAAGGCACAGCTATGGCCCATTACTGCGCAAACGACCAGAGAAGAATCGCCGCCTCCCTGGGCAATACCACCAGCGTCAAGGAGGCTGAACTCCAAGCCATCAAGACAGCGGTCGAGAGTGCTGAACAAGAAAAACATAAAATCAACATTTATATCTTTACGGACTCTAAAGATGCCGTACGAGAATTTAAAAAAAAAAAAGAACATGATAGCAACAGCAAAACGGTTAAAAACATCAAGACTACGGCCCGACAGCTTCGAGCTGAAAAGGCCGTACCATCAAGATACGATGGATCCCCGGACATCAAGGTATCCACGGAAACGACGAGGCACATGCAGCCGCACGGGAGAAGCTACAGGCAGTCCCACCCGGCCAAGGCTCAGTGCACCCCGTCGTAGATGAAGACATCGAAGAAGACGTCGACCCATCGGAAATCAAAGCCCAAGAACGTCTAGAACGAAGCCAAAGACTCGCCGATCTACGCAGGCCAGATGAACACCCACTTGCATCGCCATCTTACAGTCGATGGGAGCGTGTATGCCTACGAAGGTTTCGCACAGGAACCGCCATGACACCGGCCTTGAAATATAAATTCCGCAAAAGCAACAACGGGGAAGATGCCGAAACTGACATGTGCGATCACTGCCAAATATTGGCAGACATCATACACATCATCTGGGATTGTCCCAAAAGTGATATCAAGCGGAAACTAGCTCTGGATGCTCTACCGCCACAAGAAAGACCATCCTGCTTAAAGGAATGGGTTCTTCCAGACGGCACCCCGAGCACAGAAAAGCAATTTTAGACTCGCTAATAGAGTACATCAAGTCCGCCGGACTTGATATCTACATTGAGCCCCAATCCGTCCTTCCCCTCCCCCTGTAGCCAATGACGAGTTTCAAGGGCAACAGGCACCCCACCTGAAAATAAAACATTTTTTTTTCACTTCATATACGTCCTCAATTTGATTGCGTTTCCAAAAAAATGAATGAAATCGTGCTAGTATACACAGTTCACGTTTACTGCTAAACTAAATTTTACATACAAATTATTACATGCAGTTGTGTAAGTTTAGGACCTCTTTTAACTGTAGTTCTGATCAAACAATTTTTAATAAAACTAGGACGCACTACAATTATTATTAGTCTTGTATTTGCGCAGTATTTCCGAATTCAGTTCCATTGGCAAAATTCAATCTAGGTGGCGGAAGCTACCGCCAACTACAAGGCCACCCATCCAAGAAACCCAAGCAAGCTAAGAAAAGCCAGGACAGAAACAGAAATAGCCTCGAGGTTGATGATGGCTTGATAATCTGGATGCTTGGGCTAGTTGGTAATTCATGCTTGGATGGAACAGCGCGGATACAGTCACACTTAGGGGTGTCGCGAACCGGCCGAGGTTCGAGTTCGACCAGGTTCGACTTTTTGGAACTTTTAGTGGAAAGTTCGACGAACCTTATATTGAGGTTCGACTCATGTGCGCATGCGCGACAGGCTGGCCGGTTGGCTTCGGATTGGATGCTAATGGCTAAGGGATAAATTAAGGGCAGCGCTGATTGGTTATTTAAGTTAATACAGTACAAAAAACTATTTTTATTACCTTCCTCAGTGATTCGAATTAGTTTCTTTTAATTGCAGCCGTTCACAAAAATAAAATAACCCTTTGCATAAAAAACAAATTCTCCAAACGTTGACGTGCTTGTATCAAGGTCTGGCCACACTGTCCACAAAGTCGGACCAGTCGAATCTGGTAAAAGTTCGAAGGTTCGTCGAACCGGTTCGAAGCAGTCGAACTCCGGAAGTTCGACCTAAAAATCCGGTTCAACAAAAGTTCGCGACACCCCTAGTCACACTCACAGGCACACAAGGAAACAGAGTCGCAGCGCTGACTAACAACTCAGTGTTATATTTCTTCTTCCTCAAATCGTCATCTTCTTCTCCGTTAATGAGAACATTTTAAATTTTTAAACACCAGAAACCAAATAGCCAATAAACATTAATAAATAAATAAATAAGTGACAACTAAAAAAATAAAGCTATAATTTTTTTAAAAATATAAAAAGAAATAAAAAATGTAACTTTAATTTTTTAATTACAATTTATTTTCGAAAAAATATTTTTTAGCTTTTTTATTATTTTTATTTTTTTAGTTGTTATTTATTTATTTAATATTTACTTATTAATGTTTACTGGCTATTTGGTTCCTGGTGTTTGAAAATTTTAAATGTTCTCATTAACGGTGAAGGAGAAGAAGATGACGATTTGAGGAAGAAGAAATATATCACTGAGTTGTTAGTCAGTGCTGCGAGTCTGTATATCCGCGCTGTTCCATCGAAATTAATGATGGCAGCAATGCAAGGCAGTGACAAAGGTGAGTGTTTTTTTAGATGTAGTACTTCTTCGAAATGGCGGGAAAACAGTGAACGGCAATTTCGGCGGGAAAGATGCCGGCGCGTAAACGAACGCTTCGAGCTTAACAACAGTGCGAAAGTAGACTCGGTAGCAAGGGCATCTTCCTCGCACGAACATTAATTGTGATTTTTTTCTATAGACCATCTTAGTTTTCTGCTGTGACCGTCATCACAAATCAATGTTTCAGGGGCAGTGAAAGCAAATGTTGAGTGTGCAAACAATGCTGACGTGGAGACCATCACTAAAGTGTGGCAGCGACACGCTGTAGAGAAACTGAAAAAGCTGCAGTCAAAAGCCAGAGATGTTCGACATGATGGTAAGTTTCTCACATTACCTGTTTTTATTATCAATGCTTATGGAATTGATTTTTTTTTTGTAGATCCCGCTGACTATTTGGACTAGTGCTGGCCAAGATGCGAAGCCAGACTTCATGTCTAGTGCAGACATTGAAAAAAATTCATGTATAACATTTGCTCTTTAATAAAGTATTTCTTGAACAGTTACCTTTGTTTGCAATAATGAATGGCATGATCGTGCTCATAAATACAGGCTAAGAACATGGGGCAAGGAAAGACGCAGGGGAGAAAGCAGACGGGATGCTGGAGGGAGAGGTTTTCTTCTCTCGTCTTCAGCATTCCGTCAGCTTTCTTCGCCCTTTCCCTTGCCCTATGTTCTTAGCCTCTCACTGACTAGTAATCTAAAATTAGTGTGGGAATTTCACTTTCAAATAGTACACAACAATGAATTTCTTTCTGCAGGCAGCTCTTGCAGTCGTGTTCAGGTTCAAAATCTAGTTGGAGAAAACGTTAGAAACAATAAAAATGAAAGCATCCTAACAGCTCAATGAGCAGCTGCACGTGCAGTGCATTGCCCTAAAAATGTATCAGATTAATCCTTGATTTTAATGCAATTAAATGCAAAGGTGCTAGCGAGCTGGACAACAATGACGAAAATAGTCCCTGGAGAAGGGGAACAAGAGGGACAAAGGACAAACTCAAATCTCCAGTCACCTAGCTGTGTTTGGAGATTTGAGTTTGTCCTTTGTCCCCTTGGCTGTCCTCCTGAGTTTGTCCTGGGACCGGACAATAACAATAGGACTAATGATGGGACGAATCACCGGAGATTCGGATTCGCCCAGATTCGGAAATTTCCGAACATCTCGCGACGAATATTCGGCAGATTCGGAGATTCGTCAGATTCGTCGCTGGTTGCAGATGGCAGCGTGAGCCTTGTCGTAAACCTCGCGAATGCAATCACCAGTGTGTGTGTGTGTGTGTGTGTTTCTTTTAGGTACTGTTACTGCATATACAGTAACCAGATTTCCTCTTGTTTATTTCAACGTATGGTATGTCCTGTACTTTCATTCTAAACGCTGGCACGCGCCCAGGTCCAGCTGAGCTGATCGGTGTGGTTGACGTATAGGCCTAACCAAGGTACGTCTCGGTTGCTGTGCGGTTTCGCGGTGATCGGTAAAATGTAGCGAAATTCTATGCATTATCATAAGGTGGCGCAACGCACAATAAATATATTCAGGCAATGAAATGATTCGTCTCCTTCTCTAGAGCTGCGTATGTCCGTACCTGTAAGGCGCGAGAGCGAGAGGAATGTTGCTCGTCACAACTTCGACAACGCACCGCGGCCAGCCGCGACACCGTTGGCGAAGAGAAACGTCGCAGTGTCGTTTCTCTGTTCTCGGCAGTAAGTTTTGTGTACGTGAACTTTACTTGATGAAAAAGAAACCCAACACAGGGGTGTCCAACGCAACTTTATTCTTCGAAAACAAACACTAACTCAATCGGATATCATTAACCAGAAAGACTGTAATAGTACGGCGCAAGGAGGTTCAGACTGTTTCCCGTGTTTCGATAGCAATACGTTGGCAATACCTCAGTGGACACGTGTTGAAGATAATCGAATCGAACGTACTCACTTGTGTGGTGTGTGCCACTATGACCGTAATTATGAGCACGAAATGAGCCTGTGCCGAACAGCACGTACGGCATCGATCTCTCGCGGCGATGAAAACATGCGCTTGTATTTCCACGTGCACCAAGCATGCCGATTTTTGTCGTAATCCGGAACCGAAACCAATTTTCCCACGATGTCTGGCTACCGTTCTCGACAAACATCCGAAATAATATAAACAAAACGGAACATATTATTTATTACTATGATATTATATTACCATATTATTTTGTGCAGTTTGTAGAATTAGTGAATTTAATATCACGAAAAGTTAAAACACTCATCAACGTGATCTGGAAACCATGGCAACCATAGAGTTATTACAATAAACGCTAGAGGCTCAGCTGGCGCTAGTGTGCTGTTGCATTTTGAAGCAGACAGCAAGCAGTCTAAATTTGACTTCCGGTAATGTATTCCTATGGGAAAAAGCGGGTACATTTTCTCTCTGCGCTCGATTATAAGAGCAAATATCACGAATAACTCTTACGTACTAGGCACATTGGAACATTTCTCAGTCACGCAGACGAAATAAATGGTCAGTTACGGCGTTTTTTTTTTTCAAATTCATCGCATTAAAAACGGTTTCAAAACGGCTTCGTACGTGTATTTTTGTGCACTGTCGGACACTGTTAGCGCGATCACGGCGTCGACGCTTTCCAACATGGGGGATATACGTGCCAAACGAACGAAGGACATGTAGAAAACCGAGAGAGACGGCAAGAACTACGCAGTAACACTGGATAAGTAACTCCTTGTGCTTGCAGACGATCAAAATAAATTGAAAGTCACGTAATATAGTCAGATTTGCAATAAATAAGTACTGCGACGATGCTTGTTCTGGGTTCAAATGGTTGAAAGCATCATCCGCACGTTTCAAATCTTTGCAAATAAGGGGAGCCAGAGAGCAGGTGCCCGATAAAAACTGCCCGACATGGGAAATAATAAAAAGACATACCTTTCGTAGCTCACGTGCTTTATTTTTTGCGTTCGAATGTTTCTTTAACCGATCGTAAAGATGCGCACGACGGAGTCATTTTCATCCAATGACAGGACGGGCATATTAGCAATATATAAGCACCACCGAAATGCTAGCGAACCTGAACACACACTACATTCCTTTCGATCGTTAGTTTGCTAAGAACCGTCGCTCGTTTTCACATACCTTCCTTGAAACAGGGTTTGGGTCTGAAATAGAGCGAAGTTTAACATCGCTCAGTGGTAAAGAAAAATGCTGTAACTAAAGCAATTACACTTTCAGAATACCAATAAAGGTACATACTATCCGTTACAACCGATATGACAAAAGTTATTCATGTTATTTTCCGGCGAAGAGACAAAACTCACGCGCGTTTTCCCATAGGAATACACAGGGAGGCTGGAAATGTAGACTGCATGCTGTCTGCTTCAATTTGCAACCGGAAGTCCCGTAGACACTAGCGCCAGCTGAGCCTCTAGCGTTTATTGTAATAACTCTATGATGGCAACGCTCTAAACCTTTCCGAACTTTTCCGAATCGCTTGAGATTCGGACACTCTTCCGCATCTTCAGATTGGGCTCCGAATCTCGATTCGGATAAAGATTCGTTCCATCACTAAAAAGCACGTCTTCAGGCAATTTTTATATTCATTTTAGGACATCCTCGTGATATCCAAGTATTGTCTGGGGACGCACATAAGAACGCATACCGGAGAGCGGCCTCCTCCGCTTGCAACAGCAGCCTCTAATTCAGAGGACGTGAAAAGAAAGACACATCCAGAATCTGAAAACCAACGCAAAAGTGCTGTCGGTGCCGTCCCCATCCCCCAAGGGGACGCGCCACGCCTCACAACTGAAGTTAAAATGCACCTAGGTTGGGACGCGCTACATGAAAGCGCCGCTGAGGCATGGTAGTATAAAAACAATATAATTTGTGCTGCAAAACCTTTGAAACTAAAGACTATACAAGCATCATGCGCCCTTCGTTTTGTACTAAACTCTAATAAAGTTCACACAAAAAGAGTTTTTTCCGTTTGTTTTTACGCAAAAAGATGCTTTCTAAAAGCTCAAGGTGACCACAAGTTTCGCCGTTTACTACAGCGCCATTCCAGCCCCTGGCGGGACGCTCGAATCCGAGCAGCTCGTTGTTTTTCGCCTCGCCGCCTCGCTTCTCCGCCGTAGGCGGTCGGATACGCTAGTCAATAACGTTTACTTGCGATAGAGAAGATATAAAAGCCCGGCTAGCACAAATATTTCGTTGTTGATCGCAGTAACAACCTCCGGTATTGTTATAGTCAATCCTTAAAATTCTACCGCTCCCCCAAAAACCGTACGAGACTCGAACGGCGCCAAGCCTGAACCACGGCAGTGCTCCGACAGAAGTAAGTTTCTCGTTCGTTGGAAAAACGAAATGGAATTGGTGTCAGAATAATAACAGCATGACTACCGAACGCGGGAGAGTCAGTTGGCTGGCAGTGCCTGCGTGACGGAATATTTGATTTTCGTGCGCGGCTGTCCCTTCCCTCGAGGTGTTTGACGGGGCCTCGATCGTGGTGTTGGATCCCTTCGGCACACGAATATTTTAACTATAATCACTGGCAGGATGCGAAGGGCAGGGAGGAGTTTCATTTCCTCCTGCACTAGCTTCCAACCTTCGATAGGGCTTCTATCTCGCGAGCCTCGAGCTTGCAGGTGCAGCCAAATTACAGCGAAGGGCAACGAAGACGTGCTGGAGGTCGGCCCTTCAGAAGAGACGCCGTGCCGTTCTGACTTTGTCAGCAGACTTCTAGCTAGAGGAGGGGCTTTGGGGGTTTCGAGTGCAGCTTTCTCCTGCCGTGTGTGTTTCTTAATCGCTGTTCCGTTTTTTGAGCTGTTTATAGCCATCATGTACGACCCTATAATATACACATGCATCTCCCCCTCCCAAACAACACACACACAAGGAATGCACATCCAAACCGCCTCAACCAGCCCCCCCCCCCTTTTAATATAAAAAAAGAAAACTGATTACGTTTTTACTTGTTAGAGACAATAATAGTTTTTATTATTTCGTGTCGATTTTCTGCTGATCACACCAGAGATCTTATATCATTTTTTTTTCAGGGGGGGGGGGGGGGCGGTTCAGTTTTGATTCCGCCAACGTCAGCGAGGATCTGCAGCGTGCACTTTGTGAACACCTGCAAGGAGAACGCTGAGGCTCATCCTGCAACAAGTTACTAGACGAGATGGCAGTTGAGGTGTTGAATAAAAACTAATTGCAGGGAACCTACCAACCCTGTAATTGCTCGTCAAAGATTTAGTTAATATAAATTAATTTTCACTCCCTCGCTCGAAGATGCAGGTGACCTTTCCTTATCTATTTTGCATTCTCTATATGTGCCCGGTTCTTAGCCAGTTAAAAGTATCGTTAGTTGATTGGCAACTTCTGTAGTCTCTTCTGTCTTTGGTTTAGTCTGTACCCCAAGATTCAGTATAGCTTGGCTAAAGATAGATAAGCTTAAGTGATGACTGCTTTCTGACGAACTGGGAGACATCTTTCGTGAGATTTGGAATATCATGAACAGCTGATCTGCCGTGCAAGATCCTTTAAATAGTCGGGGTTCTCGGCCCTACAATTTCTTTGACAGTCCTTACTTCTGGAGATGTGTTTATCATCTGCAAGTGTCCAGTTGGCCATACTTCGAGTCTGCACCAATGTCACCGTGTTAAGAGCATGGGAAGAATTTTTATATTGTCACAAGGTTGTGTGTTTACCTACTCGTGATTGTGATAAAACTCAATAAAAATGTTTTTCACTGTCAACAAAACATTTCTGAAAGCGTTGCATTATGCTGCTGTACCATATTTTCCAGACTATAGTTCGCAGGGGCAAATTTGGGGTAAAAAATAGAAGATTTTGCTTAGATTGTACACACACGGTGCATAGTCCGCACCTGGTGCTTAGTCGTCACGAATGTCTTCTCATAAACGGCATACGTTGAGAAGTGTCTGCTTTCTTAGCTCACAAAAAAGCCTATAATATACATAAATCATCATTAAAATACTCTTTCATTCACAAAATCCGTCTCGTCTCGTCATAATCAACGATATTCAAAAAACAAAAATCTAGCATAGTCCGCACAGCCTAAAATTTTAACTTTTAAAAGTATAGTCCAGAAAATAAGGTGCATTCCTGGAAATGCTTGAAAAAATCCAACGAATTTAGATCACCAACACGCTCAAGTCTTTAAATAAACAAACTTTATTCAGTGCAGCAGCAATTAAACACTGACAGGCATGGATTATTTTTCCAGAAAATAAAAATAGTTCTAATAATAGCAGCCTATATCATGTGTCACTGGTGTTTTCTTTGCTACACAATGTTTTCCTCCTAAAATGTCTTACACAGGAAAGTATGAATCAAGCCCCCACCCAATATTTGAAAATCTTGCATGTGGATTGGACACCTTGAACCTGAAAGAGAAATTAAGTTTTTTTATAAAACCATTCAACTGAACATTGTCATGAAAATTCGACTAAAATTATGTGCATTCATCTGCATATGAGACATTTATGCAGGAGATTTAGTCTAGGCTAGCCTCTTTTCGTTTTCAACTGTTTTGCCCCTCTTTCTGACAGAATCTCGCGGCACATTATTGTTCAAACTCGCAGAAAAAGTACCATTAATCAGCAGGAGCAGGTCCCAGTAACTGCAACCTACTGCCTCAGTGAAGTGGGACAAAAATACCTGGTAATAAATCTACGAGGCCTTTGTTCAGGTCGTGCCCTGGCGTTTTAAGTTCACTACTGCTGAGGCAGTCGGCACAATGCTCGCACCGGTCCGCGACTCCAGCCCAGCGAGGACCTGTAGTCTCAACTGTACGCGGGGGACTTATCTCTTCCCGGAATTATCACCCTATGCCCGCACGATCCCCGACACGTTAATATTTCTTCGACGTGGGCGAGCCCGAAAAGCTATCCCACTCGTAGCCTCTAGTGCGACACCGTAGTCTGCCGGTGGTTCAGCGACCGAAAAATAGTATCCCGACGTCGTCTAACAGGACTCACGAGAACAGTGGTTCATTGTGAATAGTAATATTTCTTTTAAGAGGTGAAGGCACAATGTTATTACAGTGCAATATTTAAAGAAGTGACGCTCACCTGTAAAGTTATCTCGTAGACGCCGCACGGCCGTACTTGCGAGACGGACCCGACTCGTTGGCGGGGAAATCAACGTCTCTCTCGGTGGAAGATGCGTGTTATTGAAGCTTCTTTATCGTTTCTTGACTCACCATGAGAAAGGATTCTCGCTCGCTTTCTATCCTTCTCTAAATCTTCACCGTACGCCAGGCACCGTACGCCAGGCACTGCCTGGCGTACGGTGAAGATTTAGAGAAGGATAGAAAGCGAGCGAGAATCATTTCTCATGGTGAGTCAAGAAACGATAAAGAAGCTTCAATAACACGCATCTTCCACCGAGAGAACGTTGATTTCCCCGCCAACGAGTCGGGTCCGTCTCGCAAGTACGTGCGGCGTCTACGAGATAACTTTACAGGTGAGCGTCACTTCTAAAATTTGCACTGTAATAACATTGTGCCTTCACCTCTTAAAAGAAATATTACTATTCACAATGAACCACTGTTCTCATGAGTCCTGTTAGACGACGTCGGGATACTATTTTTCGGTCAGGCACGTATCCAGGGGGAGGCCCATGGGGCCCGGGCCCCCTTGAAATCTTCCCTTTTGCTGGGACCTCCTCTCCCCCTCCCCCTCATACAACATTTTGTCATGGGCGCCCCCCCCCCCCGAAACAAAATCCTGGCTACGTGCCTGCCGTACGCTATAAAGGCGCATTCACACTGAGCAAAAAACGCGCGTTGCGGTCGACGTCGACGCCGGCGTCGTAAAATACGAAGCAGTTCTCTGCTGCGCTGTCATCGCGCGACGCAGCAGAGGCTGATTGCACTATCTCTCCACGGGGCGCGGTGCCGTCGGTGCGGAGATGCGCTCCGATAGCAAACCGAAACTTAAAAACCCGTCGAATTCGTGCGGTTTTTGAGAAAGCCATAAAACGCTTCCCGTGCCTTCTATCGTTCTGAAATTTGTTGATTTAGTGTTTTTCGACGATGCTGAGCAATTTTCTAATTGCAACTATGCCCTTAAACACAATATTAAGAAAGTTAATTACGCAAAAATAATCAACAACCTAATTATCCCGGACTTTAATAATTTTTCTAAATGGGCCCCTGGCCCAGGACCAAAACGACACAAGCCTTTTTTCGTTGCCATGAGTAGTTTTCGCAGGAGCGATTTGGCCTGAGTTCTCTGAGACTTGTATCGTGCTTGTATCTGTGTGTATAATTGCCCCATTTCTGTGAAGAAGAAAACCACTTTCCAAAATTAAAAAAAAATTTACAAAAAAATTTAGTGGAGCAGGGCGAAAATCTGTTTTTTACGCCGTGACCTTTCTACCCAGTTCTGTAGGCCTCCACATGGTCTTCTCTCCCTCTATGAAACGTCATCAGAGTCGGATCGCGCTAACTCGGCTATTGGGTCCGAGCCCGACCCTCGACGCGCTGATCAGTGATTGGACACGAGCCCCAGCCGAACGCTGACGCAGCACTCGTGGCCAATCACATGCCTCGATCGATCTGACTGTGATGACGCCTGCGGAGGCCTTCTGTCTAGGTGATTTTGTACCCTGGTATGAATACGGAAAGCATACAAAACTCACAGTAATTTTTTGTGTGCTTGTATACCATACCGACTATTTTTTAATTTAAAAAATACTTTAGTATTTTTTTTACTGAAGTAAATAATGCCAAATATCGTCTCTTTGACAATCCGGTGGCATATTCAGAGCCTCGTAACTCATGAGTTATTATATTTGTCGCTTACCAAATACTATGCGGGTATAGTCCTATATACATGGGCTATCACGCAATATTTTATATAAAATCTGAAATATTGTCAAAACTGAGATATACCGATTTTTTGAACCCGCTTTATCGAAAAACCCCATTTTTAATTTCGTTCAATTCTTTTATTATTACTGCCGATCATATTAAGATTCAATTGGCTTAATGCGATTTGTTCGAAATCGCACCCACGTACTCGGAACGGCCAAACGAGGTTTCTGTAGGTCGGCTTCTCTGCAAAGACTAAACTGCTTATTTTTGTGTTGAAATGCAGCGGGTAAATTTATTTTGAATGAGAACACTCGTGCTTGGCTACGTATTGTATTTTCTTAATTTTGTAATGACGCCAACTGACATTCCTTAGTCCGATCGTTAGCGGTGCAGCGGTTGTTCCATTATACGGTGTGTAAAGCCATGGCACAAAGGTCGGAGAAAACGGAACGAACTCTTCACGAAGCCAGACCGGGGTCATATATCCGTTTGTGCTATACACAGCTTGTAATGCTTAAAGCACTTCGCCACAGTACACAATTTTCGTTCCCAGGACGGCTCCTTGATACGGACGTCAAAGGACTTCGTTGAGAAAAATTAAAACAATGACAAGAACCGTCGTGCTTTTCGACTTACCGGAGAAAGAAATCGATACATTCAGGAAGCACAAAAAAGAAGAATGGGCCTCCGTAGGTGCTCGCAAAGGGATACGGTCCTCACATGTGTGGTGCACAGTTCGCGAGCCAGGCCAGGAACCTAAGGTGACATTAGCACGAGATGTACAGTCTCCCGCAATATGAAAGACACATTCGCCGATGCTGTTTATGCAGCGGTGCCAAGACCACCTTGGCTGGACGCTCTTTATTTCGAAGGAGAGAATAGAACAAATATTTATTTATTCCCAAACCCAAGAAATGTGTGCTTAGCCCAAGCGAATGTACCGTAGCCATCTGAAATAAAATCGTCAAATCGTTTTTCCATGTTCCCTAAGGCTGTACAATCTTTACATTAAAGAACCCCTAAAAGAAAAAAAAATGTTTTTTTTTAAAGTCTGCTGACACGCGTGTCAAAAAATAAATTTTACGCGAGAAAACAACAACATTTTAGAGCAATATCGACGGCAAGAGCAATATCGACGGCAAGAGATTTGTATGAAATTACGCGCTCAAAGTCCACGACGTCACGGAATGGTCATTCGCTCTTTCGACCTCAACAAGATGGTCATTCGCTCTTTCCACCTCAACGTGAAGGCGAAGCCGATCCACCTCTCCTCCACCTTGCCTCCACGCGACCGAAATGCCGAGAGAGAAAACAGGTGGAAAGGAGGTGACTACCGACCAAATCGCGTCTCGTGCCGTCAATATTGCTCTAAACTTTTTTCCGCCTAAAATTAATTTTTTGACACGCGTCGCAACTAAATTGCTTAAAAAAATCTTTTTTTTTTTTTTAGGGGCCTTTTAAGCTTGGTGCGACAAAGTGGAGAAACTACAAGTCTACAGAGACATTAAGTGACTGCTTTCGCTGACTTCAGTGCATGTGGGAATCGTTGCTTCTTGGCGTTGAGAGATATCGATCAATCTTGAACAAAACCTAACACTTTTAGTTTTAACTGCACACACTCGTTCAAACAGAAGGGCCACCGTCTCGTGTTCACCGTTCCTCGCTCGCTTTGGTTCCGGCTTTTGTTCTGTCGAACCGTCGACCGCTTCGTATCAGTGTCATGACGCGGCTGCTGTGGCGACTTGCTTTCTTATCGCGCGCTTCGCCGAGATTAAGCGATTAGATCGAGCGCTGTTCTCAGCTCTGCCATAGAGTAATACCGTAATATAGTAAACGTACAGAGAGGACACTAAGGCCGATTCGCGGCCCAGATGGTGCGTTTAATACAATCCGCTTGGCGCTTTCTGTAATTTAGTTAAAATTAGTTAAAACTCTTTCTGTGAGAAGTATTCATTTTTGAAATTGTTATGTTTTAGAATTATTTAAAGTACTTAAAACGACAAAATAGTTTTAATTTAATACGTCACAAAAGTCACGTGAGGAATGGCGCCTGCCACCTGTGCAGAGCTGCTGCCAGGCTGCTGTGGAGATTGCGGAGTACACTTGCGTTTTTGGCGTTTAAATTCGAAGCTGATAATAAAGCACCCGCTGAGAAGCTGGTAAGTTGTATATTTTAAGTTTTGTTATTGCAAATAGCATTGTGTTATATTTATACTTCGCTTCTCTGAAAGTCGTCGTTTCCGTGGCAAATATCGCTGAGGAACTCGCCGTTACACAGACTCGTACAGTGGTGAATTATAAACATGTGTATATTAAGTTTTGTGAGGTGCTTATTTTCCTCCTTGCATCAATGAAGCTAGTGCCGAATCGCCTTTCTATTCGGAATCATGAAGAACAAAGTTACCGCGGCTTTGCACATGTAGAGAGAGGCTCGAAACTGATGCAGCCCAAACGAAACTGAAGAAATCGCTGAGCGTACTGCGGCGTCGCAGTTTCGATTTAGAATTTACTGATCGCGTTCATTTTAATGTGTTCTCAAGTAGTGCCCTTGAAGCAAGGGCACCCAACTAGTGCAAACATATGTGATCGTTCTGGTAGGTAGAAACCCTTGTTCAAATCGTGTTAGGAAAAAAAAAAAATTCCTCGGTGAATTGCTGCGTTGAAAACGGCACTACGTCTCCTTGTCAATCGGTGTTCGGGAAAAAGAATTGTTCACATCAGCTAAAAAAAAAAAAAAAAAAAAACTTGTACGAGTCGTTATATGCGCCTTTCCCTTGATCAGTAACAGAGCTCCGAGCGCTCTAAAAAGCCTGTGCTTTATTTAAGCAACAGAACTTGTGACACGGAGAACAGTCGGACGCTTTCAATTCTGTAGAATTTCTTAATTGCTGTAGATAATGCTGTGTGCATGCAGTTTTGAGTTTGTATTGTTTACTTGTGCAGTACATATATGATTTGATGTGCTCTATTTTTCATGCCTCTTGATGTCCTTGTGACCTGTTAAAATGTGTTTCACTAAGCTCTGTGTTCGATATCGCGTTTCACACTTGCTCTAAAAGCTGCCATCCACAATATTTCTGTCATAACATGCCAAGACTCCGAAAAAAAAAAAAAGGGTTTTGGCTTTGTTTTTTGTTTGTAAATTGACCGGCATCCGTGCAAACTTTGTTCTATGGTTGTATTATGTGCTATGTTTGTGACTCTTTTTGATTGAATTATACCATGCAGAGATCCAATAAACAGTCCCCTACGTGAAAAAATGCTTTCTTGTCTGAATGTGAGCGCCTGGAAACGGTGTCCTGTCACCTGTGACGGGCGCTTCAAATTAAAGCAATAGCAACGCGAGAACGCGAGGAACAGGGAAACTAAAATACCATGGGGGCCGCCATCTTTGAAAGCAAAACAACAAAACAGAAGCATAAAAATGGTTTAATTCGCGATATGTGGTGAGGGGCGCTGCATGCAAAAATACTCTCAACACCATGTCTCCCGATTACCACAGGCTTATTCTACAGTGGGCAAACTGTGTATGATAAACTGTGACAAAAACATTTAAATGTTTTCGCATACGTGGCGGAATCTGAAATGGCACAATGCATTTCATGGCGCCCATTTCATTTGGATCGCGTCGGTCATGTGTACTGACGCACAGTAGAACGCGCGCAAAAGTAGCTGTGGTGCACCCCCAGCCTCGCGCTTGTTGTTCTGACACCTCTGGTTCGCTCACTGCGGGTATGGTGCCTTACTGCGGGCATCCAGGCATTTTACACCCTGACATCTGGCGCTTTTTCTGTCTTTCAGGTCTTTCACGTGGCGTTCCAAGCGGCACACGACGAAAAATGCACATCAAGCTGTTCTTGAACACGTGTCGCCATCTGTATTTTATATCAAGAAACTACAATTTACCGTAACTGAGTGGGAAAAGTTTGAGGTCTTATAACATTCTTAACGTGTAATATATTAATAAGGAAGTTCTGGAAAATATAATATCGAAGGATGCTTCATAATTTAATGTCTCGTTATTTTGATTAGTTGACGTGCTTCCGTTTTTATAGCGCAAAAAAAATTACCATTTTAAACTTTATTTTTTATTTTAAAATATACATTATCTGTACAGTTCGTTGCTTACTTTTTTAATTTATTACATCCAACCGAACGCTGACGTAAGATATCGTGGACGATGGGACGTTATAACTGGAGAAATAATTTTTTCAATATTAGAGACTGTGGTCTAATAAAAGCTCAATAATTAACTAACAACTAAAAATAATCGTAATATCGAGACATTAAAGTATCGTTGAAAAACAGCTCTTTAATTTGACATTAACTTTATAATTGTAAGATACAGAGGAAGAAAGTTATAAGCCGTCAAAAAGCACCAAAACGTCATGCACGCTAGGTTGCACCCAGCTGTCTGCGTAAGAGGGAGCGTGTTTTCGTACGTCACTTTGGTACAAATAGACACACGTGCTAAACGAAAAGCGCCGAATAAACAGGGACAAGGAAGTAGACAAGACGAAGTGCACTCTCAAATGAAGGTTTATTGAAACAAACACACACTATTAATACCATCTTTCTGGCTATTCCTTTAGAAAATATTACTCTGTATCTGCCAGGTGCATTGACGGGGCACTAATGCACTTGCTTTACCCTTGCTTTCTGATACAGAATACATCGTAAACTTTTAAGGCAGTTTTATCTACGTATCTCCCGAGAATCGTAGTTGAGCTATATTCTGGGTCACATGGGCACCTATCCCAGTGCACTGTCAGATTGCCCGACGGGGACATGCATGTTATCTTGCTACCATGCATGACCATGCATGTTATCTTGCTTGCTTGTTATCTTGTTATCAGAGGCCCGTGCAATGTTTTGCCGGAGTGCCGAAAATGGCCCGCGTCGATATGAAGCGCGCTCGAAGGCGCGAAAACGCGAAGTGTCCCACTAACAGCTATCGCTGTAATTGTAAAAAACAGAGCAGAGTGAATTAGCTTTCGATGTATCATAATTTATGGAGGGAGGGAAAACAGTGAGGCAGAAACTACCAGTTTCTAATGTACGCAGATGATATAATACTCTTAGCAGATAACTGAAATGAGTTGCAGAAAATGATATGAATCTGTCGTTAGGAAGAGGACGCTCTCAGATTCAGGTTGACTAAAACAAAATCGAAAATTATGTTGTTTTTTTTTTTTAGCGACATCACAAGAGACTTTTTATGAATACAGAACAGAGATAGAAATGGTTGACGAATAAACATATCTGGAAGTGTGGATTAATGAAGGAAAGAAATACCTAGAGGAATACGAGAGACATATAATTACTAAAGGTAACAGAAATCCGGTCATTATAAAACACAAGGTGCTATGGAACTTTAGAACTTTAATAGATACGACGTGGTGAAGGGTGTATAGAAATAGGTAATGATACCAGGATTGAAGTTTGGTAATGCAATCTTGTGCATGAGTTCTGAAGTTCAGGCGAGTTTAGAGATAGGACAAAGGAGCGTTGGCAGATGAGGTGCCGTACGTGTAACCAAGCTTTCGGTTGCACGTCAAAAGATCCTCAGGTGGTCGAAATCAATCCCCAGTCCTCCGCTGGGGCGTGCCAGATGCCCGTTACTGGTTTGGCACGTAAACCCCCAAAATTTGACTTTATGCTAGCTTTAGCTCTAAGGGCGCTTGGGAACACTCTAAAAGAGGGAGTTCAGGGGGATATGGGCTGGTCATCGTTTCAAAACAGAGAGGCAGTGAGCTAATTAAATTTTGACCGAAGACTCAACATGGAAGACACATGGTGGGCGCATATAATCAATAGATACCTGTATACGAGGAGTTTGTACACGAAATAGACAAAACGGACACGAAAGCTTAGTATGAAATTCCTGCAGACGGACAATGGGTGGGAGTAAACGAGTTTAGTGGAAAAGGAAGTTTGGTAGCCGAGAGAGGGATGTGGGAGGAGAAAATGCAGGGCAAGTCCACTAACTATTTATAGGGCACGAAAGCGGGAAATCAAAAAGGAAAACTTATTTGATAATTTGAGAGAGAGTGCTTTGCTGTTTGAGGCTAGGACGGGAGTCTTCAGAACAGAAACGTATAAAGCTAAATTTGAAGACAGATCCAATGCGCGCAATAGGTATGTTGAAAGGGGGAGAGGGGGGGGGATTCAACATATTGCCGCGCGCAGTGCCGAGCACGCAGCGCTCAATTACGGAATTCTAGAAGATTCGCGTTTATTCTTACTCGGGGCGTAACTTTTATCATTTCGCCCTAGTTTCTTGTTCTCGAAAGTGCCTGTTCATTCTCACCCCTAACGCTCCATGCTCGAACCTTCTGGGCCGAATTTTCGCGATGCCGACGCACACTAAATAAGGAGCTGCCTGCGACCTTGTCGAGTCAGTCTCGCTTTCGTGTTACGCCGCGAAATCGCCGCCCGCTCTTCTGCTACTTCGACGCTCCTTCTTTATTTTGTTTGGCACAAGTTCGCTGATTAAACCTTTAGTTTCAGTTCACTGTTCGTCCTCTCGTCACCTTAATTCGTGACAATATAATTCTAAAATGCAATGGGCTTAGTCCTGGAAGGGTGGTATATAGTAAAGTAGAGGTAACATAGAGTCAGGCATGTAGCCAGGATTTTGTTTCGGGGGGGGGGGGGGGGGCCGTCCATGACAAAATGCTGTATGAGGCGGAGGGGGAGAGGAGGCCCCAGCTAAATGGAAGATTTCGGGGGGGGGGAGGGGGCCCGGGCCCCATGGGCCTCCCCTGGATACGTGCCTGCATAGAGTGTTGGTGGAAGTTACCTAGGGAAAATTGAACGAGATACAACTCA
This sequence comes from Ixodes ricinus, assembly GCA_037355805.1. NCBI lineage: Eukaryota > Metazoa > Arthropoda > Arachnida > Ixodida > Ixodidae > Ixodes > Ixodes ricinus. Next base: position 1,712 of record JAZHYW010001131.1, on the reverse strand, counting down.
CTAGCACAGATTGGGGACAGTCGGGACAGAGGAAAATTGGTCTTCCTCCCGCGTGACTCCGGCCCGAAGTCTCAATGCTGTTCCACAGTGGGTCCGGTACTGTGGTAACACCGGCAAGGTTTGACCGGAGGAAAATTGGCGACTCCTGGCAAACCAGGTGTGTGTGTGTGTGTGTGTGTGTGTGTGTGTGTGTGTGTGTGTGTGTGTGTGTGCGTGCGTGCGTGCGTGCGTGCGTGTGTTTGTGTTTTCACGATCTTCCACTGTCAATCACCCCCACGGCCTGGTGATAGACAAAGAAATGCATTGGTTTTAGGCTAGGTGGCGCAAGCTACAACCCGTTATAAAGGGTACATACAGACGTTAATATTCATCGATTCATCCATCCAGCCGCCGCACATCCAATAATGCCAGACAAGGGAAGGGTTGCGCCGATTTTGGCAGGACCCCCGTCAGTCTGGCAGCAAAGCTGTCCCCCCTCCCCATAGGCCTCCTGCGCTGAAGCTTTGAACAAACTGTAGCGCCCTCGTTTTGAGTAGTACAAGATCACCTGATCGAGCCTCGCGCTACTTATGGCACGTTGGTCGAGCTTTTTTAACTCTGCCTGGTGCTGAAGAACGAAAAACGCCTTTGGACGCCAAATATCGGCCAGACTCAACGCCGGAAGACAATCAAAAGTGCCAAATTCATGACACCACCGCTAGGGTACGCGTCCATTATCACTGGGCGGTGACGTCTAAACACCCGTGTCGCGAGGCTTTCATTTTTTTTTCTTTGTCATGTCTACTTTGGAACGCGTGAAACGGCATCTCATGGCTCGCGCTCTTAGCGTCTTAGCCTTGACGGCGTTCGGATTTTTGTTGTTTCTTTATATTTTCATCGTGATCTCGCGCTCCGCAGCAGAGCAGGCACACTTCTGCATGCCTGACAGTTCGAGACGCTCAAGTTTGTACTACCCAAAACAAGGCCTAACAAGTCCCTTTTCGCAGCACCCCCTGGGCAACGCAGGAGGCCTATTGTCCCGCTGACCCCACGGGAAACAGTGAATTCCGTGGGGGATATTAGGCAGTTTTAGCATAGCATTACCCCAAGCTACCGTGGGCACGCAACGGTCTTTGCTAGCGCTGAACAACATGCTTCGAAGGTGCAGTGCGAGTTTCTAGTAGGAATGCCGCTCCGTATACGGCAACGGCTGAAATTGCCTATTGCCCGCTCCATGTTCCTCGCTAGTCAAGCTATATATACTCCATTCACGATTAAGCTGAGACTGTAGCCAATGCCAAAAGCGCTAGAGCTCGAGGTCGCTACTTTGAAGCGTTCCTCCGGAGAACGAGCTATCGCGCTAGAAATGCACGTCTCAAAGCCAGGAACGCGCGCTAGCTTGCGCTTGTATAGCTTGGCTGCAGCCCACGCTGTAGCCTCAACCATAGCCTCCTCGCTCACAAAGCCTGGCAGTTCGATGACGGAGCCCCTAGAGTGCCCGGTCGCAGATTTGGAGCGCGAGGATCTGATCGCACAGAGCATTTCTCGGGGAGTCTGATATTCAGCGCGCAGCTTTTATAGCGGCAAGGACCCGACACATGGTTTTCAAACCCGACGAGAAAAGAAGCGGTAGCCCGCGGAACGCGAGAAGCACGAGCGGACATTCCATCGCTCGGGGCAAGTGTGTTTCGGCGTCTCGCCGCAGCGGGGCGCCCACAGTTTGGGGCGCCCCG